>CABHPQ010159785.1:2132-51182 GCA_902168405.1 Peromyscus aztecus
GTGTGTGTGTGTGTGTGTGTGTGTGTGTGTGTGTGTGTGTGTGTGTGTGTGAGAAAACAGAGCAGATTTCCAAGCAGGAAGTCAGTGAGAAAGATGAAGTTTCTGCAGTCTCTTCCAAGGTAAGCCCTAAGACAATTCAATGAGCATCTACACTGGTGATTCTCAACCTGTGGGTCATGACCTTTTTGGTAGCTGGAGGACCTTTTCACAGGGGTCACCTAAGACCATCAGAAAACACAGAGATTTACATTGTGATTCATAACAGTAGCAAAATTATAGCTATGAAGTAGCAATGAAAATAATTCTGTGGCTGGGGGATCACCACAATCTGAGGAACTGTATTAAAGGATCACAGCATTAGGAAGGTTGAGAACCACTGTTCTACACCCTGTCCCTTAAAGATCCCACTACTTATTAATACCAGTACCCCAAGCAGGAAGCTTCCATTATAAGGAACTGGAGAAACTAACAATGTGCAAGTCACAGCACAGAGTTGAACTTTTAGCTAAAGATGATATAAAAGGTACTTGGGAAATCAGTAACTGTACACACAGATACGCATATCTGTCTTGAAGAATACATAGGAAATAAAATTCACAGTTACTATATTCAACAGCAGTCTTAGCAAATTAAACAAAAGTGTTATTGACAGATAATGTGGGATCAGAAGCCACTAATACAAAAAAAGAAAGAAAGAAAGAAAGAAAGAAAGAAAGAAAGAAAGAAAGAAAGAAAGAAAGAAAGGAAGGAAGGAAGGAAGGAAGGAAGGAAGGAAGGAAGGAAGGAAGGAATACCCATGGTTTTATTCCTGTTACTCCAAATAGTGAATCCACAGAGGTTCACTGGTATAATTTATTTATTTATTTAACTTTCTTTCTATTTATTCATTCTGTCCTTTCACGTCATCCAGCTCCATTCCATTTATTTCACTGTACCTAGAGACCCACCTTCTGCCCTTGCAACCTCCCCTCACCTCACATGACAGATTAGTAATGGAACAGCTCTCCCATGCTCACAATTTCAGGTCTGGCTTACCCACACTTCCGCCAATAGTATTGACCATTGTGCTGCCCAGCCAAGGTACAGGGCCTGCTCTCCCAAGTGTTGCAACTGCTGGCAGGCTGGGGCAGCTCTCCTGCTCTTATGGTCTCAGGGCCAGCTCTGCCACCTGCCTCAGGTGTTGATGGGCAGAGGGATTGGGGGGTTTTACCCTGCCCTATAACTTTCCCAATTTCTTTTGATAATGTACGTGAGCATTTCTGTTTGCATTTCTTTCCCATTCTTCCTTTCTCTTACTGGTTGGCTACTGTAAGTAGCCTCTGCAAGTTCCCTCGATTCAATCCATATACATAATCAAGTTTCCCAGGTCCTAATATCATCTATTCTCAATTCTATATGGAGTTATTCCTGCCCAGACTCTCTCCTTTTTTTCAGTTAGACTTTTTGAAGGTTTGGATTTTATACGTTCAATAAAAGCATTCCACCCTATTGAATGTCATTCCAGTTTCCCATAAAGTTATAGGTTAGCATCTGTCATGTCCTTATACACTAACTGGCTATCTTGTTACATTGTCTCCAGCTTCTGGTGTCGTTAGGGAAATTTGCTCTCAGTCTGAGACAGACTCTTTGTATTGAAGCTAACTAGGTTTTGACTCTAAATGCTGACAGTATTCTCTTTCCATTTTCTTTATTTTATTATTATATGCTTGGTTAAATATCTAGTTTTATTTTGGGATCTATTGGTCTTTTTACATCTGAGGGTTGATATTTTTCAATAACCCTATCAAATGCTCAGCCAGTGTCTCACACATTTTCACTGTAATCTCATCTCTTGGAACGTCAACTAGACGTATGTTGATCCGCCTTTTGGGTCCTCCCTGCCTCCTAATTCTTAGGCATGTCCACTTTCGTTTTGTTTCTAAGTGCAATCATTTCCTCAACTCAGTCTTCTATTTCTCTAATATAATCTTTAACTGTGTCTAATCTATCAACCTATTTATATAATCTTGTAACTCAACACTTTGATTTTTCATTTCTAGAAGCTCCATGTTTATTTTTACTTCTCTTTATCATTACATCTGTTAGCTTTTTGTGTTTTAATTCCAGATAACTTGTTCATTTTTATTGTTTTCATTCAGTAGCTCCATATGCAAAACTATTAGTGGCTTACTCTATTTGTCATAGCTTCTGATTCCTGCTTATTGGGTATTGTTTCCCCATGCATTCTGTTGTTTGGGTTTTTAAACCTAATCACTGAAAGATCATGACATTCTATTAACTCTGGGGTTGATTTTATGTCATCCAGATAGGTTTCGTCTTTGAGTCCATTCAATGTCATGTTACCTAATCAAGTAATGGCCTTTCTTATGTGTGTGTCTAAGGCCAAGGTTTCATCAATGCATGTGTGGCACAAATCAGAATTACCAACTTGATAGAGTAGCAAATCTGTGGCTGCCTCAGGGAAGAATGCCTTCCACGTGCCTGGAGAAAAGAACAGCCTCTTCCTGTGCTGGAAGGAAGGCTTTGCTTTTTAAAAGTGGCCAGTTTGTTTGTTTGTAGGTTTCAGATTCTTGTGCAGTCTGTTAACTGCAGACACTATCTTGTTAATAGCAGAGTTAAATGACAAACCAAAAAACTATGGCTAATGAGCCCCAGAAAAACCATTGCTATGAAGAAACTTAAGTGTGGTTTTGCCAAATCTTCTGATTTTTCTAAAAGAATTACTAAGGTACATTATTATCACCAACATTGACTTCATCAAACTGCACAATTCTTATAAAATGTTGCAAATCAACCTACGTTTTTATCGTGGGTCTAACCCCTCCTGCAGACCAAGAACTTGTAAGTTTAGAAGTAACACTCAGAAGATGCCAGTGAGCACTAAGACATCTCACATGGTGACCCTCTGAAAAGGACTTCCATCTGTGTACAGAAAAGCACACAATGCTAGTAATACTTAGGTTTAAAGGTAATTGAAAAAAGTCACTTGAAAATGTTGGGGTATTTTACAAGCATGAAAGGAGATACGTTAATTAATTACATTGACTCAGTAAACACTGTTTGTAAATTTTTCCAGAATGTTCTTCCTTTTGCTGTACCCCACAACCAATGCATTACATACAACTGGCTAAAAAAAAATTGAGGCTGGTATATGAAATTTTTCTTATTCTTAACTCTCTCTTCATCAACTCCCCAATTCCTCCATTTAAGTAAGCAGAAAATAAAATCAATAAAATGCATTTCGTCTCAATTTGACCACCTATAAATTATTCGTGACTCCATGAATGTGAACACATGGCAAGCTTCAAGGTTGTTAACCAGGCATGCAAAACATTTATACAAATGGACTTGTGATGTGGTCATAAATTATATAAATTACTCAAAAGAAAGGTGCTGTGCAAATATAAAATAATAACGATGATGGGATGTCCATTATTAACCATAAAATAGAAAATGAAATACTTTGTGTATACTTAACACGTAAGGAAATTCTTTTTACAAAAAAACAATTAAGCCACAAATAAAACATGCTTATGTGCTGGAATGGACAGCTGGATTTCTGCCACTCTTGCAACGTCTCTATTGCAAGCCATATGGTTCTTGCTCATTAATGTAATTTTTTAAAGAAACTCTCACTTGAGAACGAGTCTAGACTATGATAAATAAACAAAGGCTTACCATATCATTGTCCCACTTTCACATCTTAAGTGTTTGTATTGAATTTACATCAACAGTGGGCTTATTCTCAACACCACCTCCAAATCCGATTTGACAGGCACTTTTCTTATTTAATTGAGCAGACGGAGCAGTTAGGTTGGTTTTTACTAAGGAAGCTGCCTGGGGACAACAAGGCCAACCACAGTTGATCACAAGCCCTAGCAAGCAGGTGGTGTGTTTGTTTGTTTGTGGGTTTCCCGTACTGGAGAGTGAACCCAGGCCTTACACATCTGAGTCGAGTCTCCTGCAGCTGAGCTACACTCAAGCCCTCAGCCATATTTTCCCATATCATATTTAATTTAGTCTAATTATACTGTATCTTTCCATATAATAGTTAAGTTTTAAAAGTCCCGCTATCTATAACATATCTTGACTTCAAAGTTAATATATTTCTGTTTTCAAGTCTGAGGTAATAAATTTTAAAATAAAGACAACATCATTTGGTTTCTTCAGAAATAAGCACAAAGGATGTAGTCAGAGGATAACGTTCTTAAGAAGCCATTCAGAGAGAACCTGCAGGCAACAGAATGCCCGTGCGAACCACTGAATGCATTCTCCCTGACTAGAGTGCTTTCTCATTTCTAATAGCATTACAGTCAGAGGAGATGCACCTACTCTTGCCACCCCATCGTGACAAGAGCATTTTAAATAAATACAAGGTAATATAATGATAAAAATGATAACTTAAAATTCACAAAAATGTGTTTAGTATATGAAATACTGTAGACGTGAAATCTCTAAGTTTAAGTTCATTCTAATGGCATGATCTTGCCTTCTAGACAGCAAAACCTCTAGACATTTTAAGGGTCAGCAATTTTTGTCTTCCTTATTCACCAAATAACTATAAACTTATCAACGAGAAGATGCCTGTGGCAACATTCAAAAGAAATCCGGTCTGTTGCATATTCTGAAAGAGATTTCAACATGATTTAAGTCTTCAGCCTTCTAGATGCCACCTTGAGCAAGGCATTTGACCTAACGCTTCAGAAGTGGACTTAGCTAGAGTCAGCCTTGAAGTCCTCATCAACTCATGAGAGCTAATGCTAGCTGCAAAATCTTACATCCGCCCATCTCAAGCTTGAGTGTATACCGTCTTTAACCTGTAAAAGCTGTCATGCCAGCCAAGGCTATGATGGTAGGAAGAGAGAAATTAAAATAATACCTCATGGTGTACCTGTCAGCCCACCCAATTAGAACTGATCCCCCTGGATAACCTTCCTCAGGCTGAGCAATTGGCTTTCAATAAATCCATCTGTCTCAGCCTGCCTTTCTGACCATGAGCTTTTCTTTAGCAAAATGACAGCCACTACCTTCCCAAATAAGCATGGTGAACTCTGAGTGAGTAAGATGGCCCTTCAGACCAGCACCCCATGAAACTCACCCCCTTATTGGAATCATTACAGTAAAAATTAACAATAATAAATGGAGGGGCTACTGGAATTCATTCCAATGGTTTGATCCCATGAGAAATTTTTCATTAAGAGAAAAAAATAGAAATTCGAGAATTTTTGTGTTTAATATTTTATCGCAGTTAAAATGTATGCTATATCTATATTTGCTTTATTTTCACATCTTTATTTATTTACTTACAATCCTTTAAAATGTGTCTCAATTAGTGTGAAACATTGAACGAGTTCCATAAGCTGTGTCCCATCCCTTCTTATACTGCAGATTGGGAGCCAATCCCAGGGTCTCTATGAAGTGTGCCAGAATGATTTCAATTTGATATGGGAGACATTATGTGCAATTGAGTTGTATATGATGCACAGTAGCATAAAATGCTTGACTGTGATACAGTCCATACTCCCTCCACATGCCAACCAAAACTGTCAGCAAAGCAACATAAAATGTCATTTATAGTTTATTAAATTTAGTGTTTATAGTTTTTAATATATTGAATCTGTAAATTTATTTGTATTTTACATTTGTCTAGGTTATTAGCATATAGTACTTTATCCATTCTATGTTGGAACATGTATAACATGTTTTTTTAAAATTAAGTCCATGTAGACAGTCCTATAAGAATTTGTGAAGGGTTTCAAAGAGAAAGTAAATAATAAGCAAGTTTTAAACTGAGCCATATCAAATAAAAGAAATACTTTTTTTGCTGTAAAAATAAGCTCAGTGCTCAAGGAACTAAATCAGAGTAAGTCATTAACCATCTCCTGCATATTCATGAATCTCAATTAAGAAAAAATATCAGAAAATCTGTTCAACTCTTAGCTATTTATTTTATTGAAACCATACAGCTAAATTCCTCAGAACCATCATGTTTGTTTTGTACATAATAAGAGCAAATATGAATTTTGCCTTTTCAGGTACTGGTCATTAAGAAAATGAATTATTTCACCTCCCTTATAAGCATATGGTTCTAAGCCCAGGATTTCAATATTACATGCCCACCTGCATCCAGAAACTGTGTCTAGTTCCTAGAGGAGAGAAACTGGCTTGGTTACCAGATATCTAATTGTTTTCTTCTCTACAATTTTTACCTAGTGTTGCTACTTTATGTGTTAACATGAGGCTGCTCTTCTTCCTGTAGATAAAACTGTGTCCTGCTCTCAATCAGATCAATAGGCAAGTCAAAATTCTCTATTTCTACTGTCTGAAAACAAAAACACTGTCACTTAAAAACATGTCCAACTAACATTTTCCAAAGAACAAAACAAGGAAGCAAAGTGTCTTGATTCCACTTGCCTTTCATCTCTAAGTTAGTCGTACATAGTGGAAGTGATGCCTAGCTCATGGTCGGTGTGAGCCTGCTAAACCTCCCTTTGGATGACAAACCATGCCTTGACTTCAGCAGTATTACTTGAGTGGGATTTTGACAATTGATTAAGCTGGGGGAAGAGAATCGGGATAACTGGGATACTCTAAGCTAAGGAAGATCTCCCTAGAGATCACAGGATTCAGGCTCAATTTTAGCTAGTAAGTAAATATTTCCTGAAAGAGTTGACTATGTGACATGTCAAGGTACACAAATTCAAGTAACAAAATTGAAATTTTCAGATACCTCACTGATAAAATGTCACTGATGAAGACATGGCAGGGAAGGAGGGGCCTTAGAGTCTAAAAGTACATTTAATCTGACTGAAACAGCTTTGAAAAAAATTCAGATTTGATCTTTACACAAGGAACTCAGAACTCACTATTTCTTGTTTGTTTTACAGCAGACCACAGCCACTTACGAGTATATTCCCAACCAACACCTGAAGGCATTTGCTCTGTAAGCCCTGGATGGCCTTTAAAAATCTTCCTCTGTCACAGTTTATGGGTCTTGCCACTGTCTGAAATAGTTCCCAGACTTAACAATTCTCTTTACTATTTCAGATTGCTATAATATTCAATGTGCATTAAGTCCTTGGGGAATTCTATGTGAAAGGTCAGCTGTAATAGCTGATTATTGCTCATTATTATTAAGACTCCTTTGTTCCACACAATCCCTCCAGTCAGTTGGGGAACACTCCTCAAGGGATGAGTTCATCTCAGTGTACTTTTGCGATGGAAGCAGAATTCATTTGCAGCCATTACCTTCTTTTAATTCAGCCCTAGACAGGAAGGTATCGTTCTCTGGTTAGTACATTTAAAAACCTATGCCCTGTGATGTGTGATGGCTATCTTTACCTGTAACCCCACACTTACAATGGCTCTCCCTCAAACAGACACCTCCATCCTTACAGTCTCTCCTAAGTTTATTCTAACTACAGGGACCCATTCCTCTTCTATAAGACAAAATAATTTGACTGTGTTTTGAGAATTACATAATAATTATCAGGTTTGAAAACAGACCCTGAAGGCTGTAATGATGTTTAAGAAAACACTCCCTCTCTTTAACTGGAAATGATCTTTGTTAAGTTGAATGCACATGGTTTCTTTGTCTTTGAACAGAATCATTTGTGCCATCCCTGTGGTGATAACATTATTACATTTTTTTTTTAAAGAAAGGCTTTGAAACCCATACTGAATCATCCAGGGGGAATCTACAGTCTAGCCCCCAAGTCATTTCTGCTCTTCCTTACAAGGTCAATGCATCCTTTGTAGGACAGGTTAAATCCAACCTTAGGAAGAGATCAGTAACCTTGCCTTACAAACAGGAGTGTGTGTTAGATGTGAAAGTGACTGACACATGGTTTAGGAAGCTATGACCTTTCCAATTAGGTTGCAGGCCCTCTGAGTGAAAAAAGTTAGAGCTACAAAAACTATACAACCAACCTTTAAACTAGCTGAGTTGCTTTTCATTTGTTGACAGGGTATTATACAAAGGAAAAAAAAAACAGAACTATGAAAAACGTCATTCAGTCATGATAACAACAAGAAACCAAACCATAGACACCACAAAATCTGAACTTCGGTTGCTGACCAAATTACTGATCAGTAGAGCAATTGAGTCAGCCGAATTCCAGAGACCAAAGGAGACAGAACATGCACTGTTGGTTTGTGACAAACTGGGAGAGGAAAGACTGATCACCATGTAGGCTGGTTGGTCATCCACAACTACAGTTGCGCTGATTGTTGAGTGCCGTGGGCTAATGTGTCAGTGTGAAAGAGTGGAGCACTGTAGACTGTCAGTGTCATGTTCGGCTCACCTGAAGCACCTGGCTCCACTATCATGAACTGTGACAGGGTGCTCATGAGGGAGGATGTGGCAGAATTGGACTCCAGGGTCAGCACCCCTGAGCAGAACCATCCGTGGTTATTAGTAGATGCTAAAGGGAGATATTATGAAACCCCATCTCTGCATTCTCATCTGAGGTAAATCCTTGAAGCGACTAAGGAATGGAAAGCGGAGCCCACTATCTCTAAAGACAGAAAAGGACCTGCTGTGTTGCAGGCTGCCTTACTGAACACATTTCCATGCTCCAGGGAAGGCAGAGAATCAGGTTGACCAAAGGATCCTATTCCAGAACTAAGCAGTGGTGGGTGGTCTGCTACCACTTGGGAAAGAGCTAGAACATTTTCCCCAAGATTAATTCTGAATAAAGGCAGAGCTTGACTGCCATAGAAAGAAGACCAGAGAGTGTAAAACCAGAATCCATATCTAAAGACCAGTCTAAGAGGAAATCTGGACAAGAATAATAGAAGGCTTTCTCCATTCTCATTATGGGTCTGAAACTGATGGGCAAACAGCAATCTCTCCACGGGTAAGAGGCCACCACATGAAGATAAACCCTATGCACATGTGAAAGAACAAGTGACAGTTGGGAAAGCAGTAGAGACTCTGTCATCATAGCCTTGTCTCAAGCAGAAGCAATGGTGACCCAACACTAGAGAGATTGAAGCTTATGCATATTGAAAACAGAGCCCAAACCCATACCAGTGACCAAACATTTTAGTGTAATTAGTGTTTCCTTGCTGTTAAGTCTTTTATACTTGATGTTTACAGTTGTGTGAAAATTAAAAGAAATATAAAAATGAAAAAATACCATTAAGGGATGATTAAATATATAAATGGATATGAACCAACTGTTAGCTTTCCCTGGAGCTATCAAGGAATAGATGACTATGTTAAAAGCTATAGAAGAAGAGGAAATGAGGAATTTTGTCAGAGATGGGATCTATTAGCTAGAATCAAGTGCAAATGCAGATTGTTGATAAATTTATTTTTTTTAAAAAATCACTGAATCTAATGACAGATGAATATAAACCAGCCTCACAAAGGAAAGTGAAGAGGCAGAAAAACACAGCAAACACTGAGCTGTTGGACTATATCAAAGGTAGCTGGAGTCACAAGAGAAGATGAAGAAAAAAAGAAAGACAGGAAAAAATAACTGAAGAGATAAAAGCTATTAAAAGAAACTTACAAATATATTCCACCAAGAATCCAAAGAACCTGGAGTAAGATCAACACCTAGTAAAAATAAAACAAAGTTAAAATAGGTCAAAAACACACAAAACATGGCAGGCAGACTGCAGTAAATCAGAGATAAAGAGGAAATCTTGCAGGAGCCAGGGGAGAGGCATGCCATGAACAAAAGAAAATAGATGAGTAGAAGAACAAACTTCTTGTCAGAAACTATGAAAAGTGAAAGACAGTGACATGATATCTGTGAATTGCTGAAAGAAAACAACCCTGTCAGCCCAGAAAATAATCTAACAAAACCATCTCTCAAAAACTGAAAGTCAAAATGAACTTTTTAGACACATAATGTGAGCACCAGCTCAGAGGCAGAGGATTTGTCCTGGAAGAAAAACACGAGGGAATTCTTCACACGCACAGAACCAGACACGATAGATCAACAGAAAGAAAAGAAAAGCCACAGACATGGAAAACCAAAGGCAAATAAAAAGAGAATTTCCTGTTATAAATTGGCAAGGAATAACTCCTGGAAGCCATCCTGGTAATATTGTATTGTGAGACTTATAAGTGATGAGAGCAGCATGTGACAATAGCAAAAACAGACCAAAGGACAGGCCTGGAAATTCAGTTAGCAAATCCTAATGCTGACTGTGACACCCACACCCAGACACTCATGGTGACCAGGGAAAGTAAATGCTGCTGGGCAATGGCAGAAACTTCAGAGCCATCTATCAGAGCCATGGATTCAGTTATGCAAAAAAAAACAAGACTCCTGAGCCGTACATTGGCAGCAAGACTCATGAAGGAAGACACACAGCTTAGAGCATGCTGTCTAGAACTGCAGCCCCTGAGATGCAGTTCTTGGTGAACCAGTGTGGAAAGCCAGGATGAAGGATTGCATGGAGCCATCGTGGGAAACTCGGAGCTCTCAGCCATCAGGGCTTCTCTCAGTCACAGGAAAACACCACTTATTGTGAGGAGGTTTGAGGCTCAGCAGAGTAACAGTGAAAAACTGCAATCTTTACCACATTCATGGTTGGATTCGGGAGTCCAGCAAAATTCACGAAGCACACAGTAGAGAAAACAAGTAAATTCTTATCTTTGTGGAGCTTATACATAAAGAAAAGGAAATGTATAATAAACATGTAGATACATGTAAATGTTCTGAAATTTGAGATTAATGTAAGTACCATGGAGTCAAAGAACAGGAATAAGAGGAAGTACCTTCTACGGGGCAAGGTGGCCTGGCACAGTCAGTGAAAAGTGAGTGTGGAAGATGAAGAAGGAGCCTGTCCTGTACCATGTGAAGAAATGACAACTCAAAATGCTGCTGTAAGGACAAGGGTAGCTGCAGTCTAGACATACAGGCAGAGGCAGGATGCGAAGAGCTCAGGATTCCTGCCATACAGCCAAATATTATTGTAACGCAAACCAAAGGCTTTAGGGCTGAGAGCAGCCATAAATTTGGAACTATTTCAATTCCTCAAATACTTAGGCCTACACTGTATTTAATTTTCCAGGAAGACCATTTCTAAACAGCAGCTGCCTGACAGGCAGCCTCTCCAAAGCCACGCAGATGTCTGGTTTTTACAGCCAGTGTCAACAATAATTACTTAAGTACAGAGAATCCCTGGCAAGATAGTGATGTATACATGGCATACATGGAAGTGACCGGACACAGAAAATGATGACCAGGTGTTTGAAACTAAAAAAAAAAAAAAAATGTGAGATATGTATATGTAAAGGTGTTTTGTGGCTGTTAACTATACATCCCTGCAGGAGCAAGCAAAGTAGAAAAATTATTTTTAAAAGTCCTATCTCATAAGTGTCAAGTGTTATACACACAATGAACAAAGTATATGTGTATAGGGCAGAGCCTCAACACACAGCTGTTGCCCTGCTCCCACACAGAGTAGGCCCACTCTATCTAGAGCCTAAGCAACATCACACGGTGGGTCTGCATCATCTCCAGCACTCACAGCTCTGCTCGGGAGGTAGGTTGTCATGTACGGTTCATCACTTAGGAACTAATTTCAAAGCCTGTTTCCTCAGATTCCCACCATGCTCTGGCAACCATAACTTCTGTCTCACTTCAGACAGCAAGCATGTGCCTTTTCCAAGCTCTGTGCACCTGCTGCACCTCTGTTAGCAAGTCTTCACCCAGGCTTTGACTTTCTTCACTTCTTTCCACTCAGTCTCAGGCCACACTATCTCCTCAGAGTAGCTTTCCTCCATTGTACTTTGCAAGAAAGTGTCCACACTCCTGCATAGTGATCAGTGATTCTTTGTGTCTGTCACCTTTGGGACTAATTATTAATTTACTTTGACAAATTACATAGGCCGTAATAATGCTAGGATTATATTAACCTTAAGGGTTACTTGGTTTCCTGATATATTCTGTTCTAGGAACAGTGTGTGTGTGTGTGTGTGTGTGTGTGTGCACAGAGAGGGTAAAAAAGTCTGTGTGTATGTGCACAGAGAGGATATGTACGTGTGTACAGAGAGAGAGAGAGAGAGAGAGAGAGAGAGAGTGTGTGTGTGTGTGCACGTACACACAGAGAGGGAGGGTTGTATGTGTGTATGCATGTGGGCAAGTGTATACACACACACTCATGCCATGTGTACATGTGGAGATCAGCAGACCACTTTCAATGATCAATTCTCTTCCATCAAGTGCACTCCAGGAACTGAACTCAGTTAACCAGGCTTGACAGCAAGCACCTCTACCCACTGAGCCATCTCGCAGGCCCTATGTCAAAACATGGCCCAAGAACAGAGTCATGGGAGGAGACGTCTGAGCACTTGTGAGAAAACTACAAGAAAACAAGAGTCTTATGACCTCAGTTTCTCCAAAACATGGGATTGTTCTTGGAATGTGTTTTCGTGGCCCTCCCAGGTGTAGTGGGTATGAATGAGTTCACGGCACAGTATTCACTATTGCTTGCTGATGTCATTTAATGAAAGGCTTAAACTATACTTTATACGCCTCTATGGAACAACATGGTTTTTGCCCTGTGTGGCTGGTCCTTGTGATTGTATACACCTTGAACTCACCAGAACTTTACTCAGGTGACTGCCCTTAACCCAGAGGGTCTAAATTGTCTGAGGCTCTGACTGAAGGTGGCTATTGCATGAGACTGGTCTGCTTCATTAACGGACCTCATTCTCCCAGGTCCCACTGCCTCTAGAGCAGTGACAGCCCTATCCTTTATTGTTTTGAAGAAAATGTTCTGAAAACCACCTGGAAAGTAATTGTTTTATTATAGATTAATATTTATTTGTTACATTCACCTTGAGATCAGTACTCACAGGTGATCAATTCCAGTTCATGACCACTGACTGGATCATTGCTGATTTTAGATTATTCCTTTAACAGTCCACAGAACTACAACATTGTCTTAACAGCTAAAAATTCAACTAATTTAAATAAATTTGCATTTATTTATGTGTGCCTATTTTTGACTCAAGCCCTCCCTTAGAACACTAACAGGACCTAGTGCTAACCTTGGGATGCACATACCTAAGTGCTGATGGAGGACGTGGGCTCACAAGGGTGCCTAAATGTACACCTCTGTGAAGACTGTTCTATGCTAGCAATGGACTTCCCAAGTCATCACAGTTCATTATGCATTGCCATAGTCACCATCCTGTTAGTGTCAGGAGCTAGTGAGTACTCATCTCGTTCTGTCCTTCCTGATTATTTTATTCTTGTTGAAAGAAACTGTTTGAATTGACAGAAAAGACTGAAGTTAAATTATTTTCACAGAGAAACTTTAAACAATTTTCTGAACTACTCAGGTTTAAAAAAACAAAAACAAAAACAAAAGAGATTTCAAGCAATAAAATTGCCATATTGCTTTTTCTCATACAAAATCATTTAGTTAAGAGATGATTTATTATGGGTGTGATGTCGCCTGAGGATATCAAAATCAAGACTAATTTAGACTGATACAGCCAGATTCGGATGTGTAAATGCCATCACAAGGCTGACATCATCACACCACTATCTCTGAATCATTAAAATAACTGCTGCATGAACAAGTATTTAACTTTTATTGGCATAACCCCATTGATGAAACATGAATTTTTGAATTGCAATGTGTTAGCTACTTGAAATAACTAATTTGGTCACAAAAAAAAAATAGTGGCGAGATCAGTAATTAATAAGGAAAATTCCACCAATGCACATAAATTCTGTGGACTTCTTTTAGCATGAAATTTCTTAGTAATTCTGCCTGGAGGATGGAACCTTAGCCTCTGAGGCTAGACTAACTTGAATACAAATCCTAACTTTGCCATATATAGCCATGTGACCTAGGACAACTCATGTAACCTATGTTAGCCTCAATTACTTCTCAAATTACCTCTGAATAATAATCTCTACTTTTTGGATAGAATCTTCAACATTGCCAAGGAGGGATACTGGCCCAGACGGAGAGCTTGGTGGTCCTCCTGATTTGAGCACCCAGTAGCAGAAAGAAGAGCTCCCCACAGAGGAGAAATCCCACAGATCTACAGGGTATCCACCTTCTGTCCTCAGCTGAGCCACAGTCAGTGCCAGCATGTGAAAAACTCCCTGATGCTGGCAGAAGAGTTGGCTGGCCATATTCAAAGGAACAATAATTACATCAAATGAAAACACCAATTAAAAGTCAGAAAGTCTCAGAATGGACAACAGGGTCCAAGTCTATGCTGCCTTCTAGAAACCTATTTTAAATTTAAGAAATAGACTGAAAATAAAAAGACATAAATCATTTGCCACATTAATATTAGCTGAAAGTAAGCTCTAGTGATTATGTTAATGTTAAGAAAAATAGATGCCAATGCAAAGAATGTTGTGAAACAAACATCAATCATCTTGTAATGGTAAAGGTTTTAATTTTTCCTTTTATGAGCATTAGACATGGTGTTAATCCTAAATATTGTCAACGACTTTAATTTATATAAATTCTTCTTAGATACATGATGAGAATGCCAAAAGACTATAACAGGATTGCCAAAGAGAATCTCAATAATAAATATTATCATTGTATCTATGGATCAAAAAAGAAGTCATAAAAAAATTCAAAAGCATTTGTAAGTGAATTTCACAAGGGAAGGAGAAAACACCCAAAGCAAAACGTAGACTTTTTTTTGTTTTAACATTTGAAAACAATCAATACAAACCACTATGTCAACTGAGTATCTCAGTAGATGCAGAAATATTATTTTCAAGTTTATGTCTATTCATGACAAAACCTTCCAGAATACGTTTTAAAGAGGGAGATTTCCTGAATTGACAGAGTCTACAGAAAAAGAAAAAGAAAAGAAATACCTACAGGTAACATCATTCTGAGAAATGGGACAATGAAATTTTGTGTGCCCCTATAGCTTCTGATAAAGGCTATGACATTGGTCCTGGTCAGTGCATTTGGACAGTGACAGGAATAATGCAAAGCCCACAGAAAAAGAAGCAGAACTTTGGCTTTTATAATCATCATAAGCATCTATTGAAATCATAAAGAAACCACAGAAAAACCACAAGAAGTAATACCTGAATCTAGAAAAGTCAGCATATATACATGACCAATATTATGAAACTAAAATCTACTTATAACAAGGTTGAAATAAAAATTAAAACAATACCATTGATAGTAATGTCAAAGGCATGAATCAGTGATCAGTTGGAAAGATATATTCTAGAACGGTATAATAAAACTTTGGTTGATTAGATTAGATTTTAATACATTGTAAATAAATGAAAAGATATGCCATATGCAAACAGCAAAAGACACCATCATTAAGATGCCATTTAACCCCAAATTGACCTATAATTCAAGTTAACTGCAGGCAAAATCCCAGGAAGCTTTCACTAGAAAAGTCAGAAGGTTCATTCTAAAATATACACAGACATAAAATGGATCTAAAACAGTTGTAATGAGCTTTAAAGAACAGATTTGGAAAACCCATGCTATCTGACTTTAAATTTTACTCTGGAGCTATAGCAATCTCTAATGTGATACAGCATTATATTTGGACATGAGGATAAATATATAGACCCACATGGGATGCAGAACAAATGCAAAATCAAATCTGTACATATGTAGCCATTGATTTTTTTCTTTTTTGCAGAAGTGCCAATCTAATTCAATGAGAAAAAGAAGAATCTTTCCAAATACTGATACTAAAAGAGTCCTGTTATCTGAATCAGTCAATTACTAAACAGTCCTTGTCTCTTGCCTTCCACCTGCACAAAGCAACACAAAATGGATGATGAACAGTCCTAAATGCATGACTTAAACCTGTAAAAATCCTGCAGAAGTAATCCCACTGATGAGCTAAATTCTTACTGCCTTTATCTTCTGCTGCTCTGTACATTGACTGAGCCTCCCCTTGTGATCTCTGTGTAACCTGCAGCAGAACCAAATATTGCAGGCCAATCCAAAACCTAGCCTGTGGCAGTGGGCCCTCAAAACCCACCACTCCTTTTATTGCCAAGGAAAATCATGTCCAGGAGTCTCTAACGTTTGTCTTACAGCTCATTTGCTAGATTTGGGTCACAAGTTCATATCTAGTTACAGAGATTTGGGGAAGTGAGTATCAGGCTTTTTCAAATTTTCTGAGAAGAGGGCTGACTACCATGTGAGAAGTAAACAACAGAAAAGAACTACCGAAGGGTAGTAGAGCGTGCATTACGACTCTCCTACAACTAGGTCAAAACTGAATCTCCTCTTTTCCTCAAGCTTCTCCTGCCTCCCCATATTGTGATATTTGTATTTTGCAGAACTAAAAAAGAAAAGCAGTGAGGAGATAGAATGTTCTTCTTCAGCCCAGAATGAAATAAGAATGAATCTGTGCCCTGTGTGTTTTGGGCTCTCCCCTTCCACGCCCCAAACTGTTTTCTGACTGGGTGGTACTGGCTTCCCCTTTCACTGCAGTTTCTTCACCATTATTATTCTTAATGCTTTCCTAAAAAGCAGTTAATATTGCCACTGATGAAGGAAGTGCTTGGTTCAAATCCCAGCCTTACCACCTAAGAGTTGTGTGGAATTCGCACAAGGCATTTCAACTCTGTTTCTTTTCATGTGTAAAATACAGATGTTGTCTACTTCAAAGATGCATGGAGATTATGTATGAAACCTCTAGAATAGCAAGTACTCAGTAAAAAGTAACTGTCTGTGCTATCATTCCAAGCTAAGGCAAGCAAATGCAAATCTGTGATTTTGTGCCAGAGAAAGAAAGCTATAGTTATTAGTACAACTCTAATCAACTTTAGCACCCATGAATAAACTACTTGTCTAAGAAGTAGCCCTTATTCCTATGGTTCTGGGTTCAATCCAAAGGACCCACATAGCAGAATAGGGGACCAACTCTCACAAGTAGGTAGTCTTCTGGCTTCCATATGTGTACTATAGTATACACACACATACACACACACACACAAATGTAGTTGAAAATATTTGAAAAACAAATACCATTACTTTCTTTTCCTCTGCTTTTGAGAGTGTCTGGGATACCAAGGAGTGAAGTTCTAGCCAGCAGCTGACAGTGTTCTTAGATAAAGAGTTATTTTATGGCATATTTATGGTGTTCTATGAAAATTAACAAGGTGACTACATTAAAACATTTCTTAGTCTTTTTGTACTTGAGCACTCCCATGAGGATTTTTCCTAAATTCCAAGAAGGATCATGATTGCAAAAACGATTCCACATGAACAGGAAGTGTGTGTGGCCAAGGAAACTGATGTGCAACAGAATGAAGATGTCCTGACCTCGGGAAACACCGCCTCTGCCATAAAGGGTTAAATCCAGGCATTTCTCAAATTACATAATTTGGGAGTGAGAGTATTCCTAAGAGACCACCATGCTAATGCCACATGTTACGGGGATGGAGACAAACTGGAACAATGAAGGACTCAGAAACTTACCCAACCTCAGATCCCCAAACAAGACCAAGGGTCTTTTGACTCAGTCCAACTTTCTTTCCACTGTGCCAGCTTTCCTCCTGTGTTGATTTACTTTCCTTGAATGATAGTCCCTAAACCTGGAGACAAATTTACTTTTCCAAGGCTCCAACAGACTTTCATTCACCAACGTTTCCATTAATCATTAAAATTGCTGATTGAAATGTAAGCCAAATAGTACTGTCTAAATTCTTTTCCATTTACCTAACAAGTCTTCCTTCCTTGTGAAACTCAGAACCCCCAATTACTTACATGATTTATAACAGACCTTCTCTAAAATTTATTAGTGCATAGCTAATATGACATAATAATAAGACATCAATAAGTAACCAAAGACACCTTTGGGATTCATATCAACAGTGATCTCTTTCAGGAGAACCCAAAATTTTCTTTTTCAAAGAGTATGTGTTCAACTGCTCTGAATTTAACTGGGAGACCAGAGCGAGGCCACTGAGCCTCTTACTCCGTTTACCTTGATTGCATTTTATGGGGCAAAGCTAACTGAGATTCTTCAGTCTAGAAAACCTCTTCAGCATACACACCTCTTAAAAGGGTCAAACCCCTAGTAAGTGAAGATTTCTCAAAAGTGTGCACAATATCTATTCTCAGAGAACATACCTGGTAGAGCTGATAAAGTAATGAAAAAGATAAGAAAATCAACCTCAGGTGCAATGTTCTGCACATAAAAGATATGTTGTGATTTTTTTTAAACTATAAAAGTCGGGGGATTATTGAGGAATGGAATGAGCCCCTTATCCAGAATCTAGTCGAAGACTCTCTCTCTCTCCAGCTGAAAATCAAGAATTCCAGAACAATTCGTATTTGTTTAAGACCTTTCTCCCTTCCCAGCTGTCACTCGGCAATTTTCTAGGAGTCTTCCTGGAATCAGTTTGTGTGTATAAAAGGATGGATTCCAACCACCTGGTGCAGTGCCAATTTTGCTTTATCAACCCCTGGTTTATCTTATCAGGTTATAATCCCATTCAAGGTACTTCCTGAGCCTATAAAAACTCAATTGTGGAAAAGAAAAAAAAAAAGAGAGGAGGAGGTGGAGGAGGAGGAGGAAGTGGTCCCTTAAAAATAGTAAAACTCCAAAAACTTTCACTAAGACATTCAAGCATCCCTCACGTTTCACAAGTCCACACCAAACCTCCCAGGTGTGCTTTTTATTTCTCTCTTTCTCGATTTGCATGCTTAAAATCAATGTTACAAGAGTGTCTTTTAATAAACTCCACCTCTCTTTCATACTGGCTCATCCTGAAATTCTTCCCTCCAACAAAACCAAGGCTACAGTTTTACCTGAGTCAGTGTTTCTAAAAGATGAAGGAAACTTCTCAGGCTGCTACCAAGGACAGTGTGGACCTGTGCTTCTGTCTTTGCACATGCTGACAATTTGAGGACACAAATTAAGATCCAGGAACTCTATATTTCCCTGATAACAGTTGAAATCAATATGGACTCTGTTTTAGTTACATATCTATTGGTACAATAAAACACCCTGACCAAAAGTAACATGGAAGAAAAAAGGACTTACTTGGCTTTTAAATTCCAGATTAAAGATCATGGTAGCAGGGAAGTCACAGAGGAAGGAACTTGAGACAGTTGCATCATATCCACAGCCAAAGACAGAGAGAAAGGAGGCACCCAATGTTACCTGCCTGCTTGCTTAGCACTCAGCTAGCTTTTTCTACTATGCAGGTTAGGGCCACCTGCCTGCATAAAAAGTACCATCCACAATGAACTTGGTCTTTTTATATCACTCAACAACAAAGGCAACCCCTTACAGATATGCATGCACACTCACCTGATAGAGATATTTTCTCCATTAAACTCTTTTCCCACATGATTCTAGATTAGTTAAAGCCTACCAGCACAACCTCAGATGGTCCATTCTGCTGTTGTAGATGTTTCTCTAGCTAAGCAGTCCTTCTTAGTTAATATCCAAGTAGGAGGTTTAAGTTCCCAGCCTGTATCTGCATTCAGAATGATTCTAAGGGGCTTCTCTCATCCTTTCCTGAGAATCAAGAGAATTAGGAAAATAGGAAACCCACTGTGTTGTCATCGTGAAGCCCAGCCTACCACAGTTTCTGGTTGTTCACTATGTTCCAATGGGTAAACCCTTGTACCCTCAGGCTGTGAGGACTGTACTAGCCTGCTATTAGTCTCACCTGTCCACTGCTGAGTGTCCTAGATTCCCACACACCCCTAACACTGGAGCGAGAAGTGTCCCATGAACACAGAGAGTAGGAGACAATCATAACCCACTGAAATATTTCTGCAATGTGTCAAGCTGAATGACCCTGCTAGAAAGGAGGGTGCTATATATAATAATAATTCTGGTCCTCTGTCATACTGTTTGCATAGCCTATTCCAACATCCTTGGCCTGTGCACCCAATTTCAAGCATATAGTTACTAAAATCACACAACAAACCTTGCATGTTTGCCATCTTTGCTCCAGTGGTGGCCAGCTGTTTTCCATTTCAGACAACATTTCAAAGAAATGAATGAAAACGCTGAATGAGATTACCTAAAAGCAAGTGGCAGGTGTTAAACATTCCAATGGATGTGCCTCATTATCATCTAAAAGAGGACAGATGATCATTTTTAATTTAATGTAAGCAAAAGAATACAAAATGATTGCACATGGAGTTTTTAATGCCGTGCTTATATCTGAATTACAAAATAATTTTTACAACACACTTAGAGGAGATTTAGAGATCATGGAGAAGAGTTAGGCATGAATTTAAATCCCTTGCCTCCTGAGGATTCAGTGAAAGGATAAAAAGGGAATAAACATCTACTACTCAACAACAGCAAAGAAAGAAAGGGTGAATTTAGTGCATTTCTAAAGAGACATATATTGACTACTAGGGCAGAGTAGAAACTTCTGCCTGAGGGCTCTTCCCCATGAGAGTTGGCTGACCCAGAGATTCAGAACCTCTTTGTCAGAGAGCAGAGGCCCAACCAAGGAGGTTATGGATTTATGTTGTTTGAAAATACGCTGAGCTTGACCCACACACAAACTCTCCAATTCTATAGGGTATAGTAATAACTGGCAGCTGGCCAGGAGATAGATACATACCCTGAAATGACCGACCCCTTTTCATACCATGAAAAGACACTGGCTTTGTGTCTTAGCATTTTCTGGGTTGTGACCAGCATCTTTGATCCAAAAATCTTACCTTTTTTTTAAAATTTCCAAAAGGCTATATCATCATTTTAAATATTCTATGGTCCAATGGGTATCGACCACCTGTTTTTACTTAGTATCATGGAATGCCATACATGAATATGTTTATTTTCTGCAGTGTGACTTGTAGTACTCTCCTAGTTAGAAGTTAAAATGCTAAAGTAAAAGGCCTGGTCTTCCGGCTGCTGTGACAATAGAGACCCACACTCTCCACACTCGCCAGGGTAAATATTTTCCTCTAGTCTTCAGTGGAGGGGTCAGTGCCACTGAGATATAGGAGTCCCTCTGTACTTCAGCACTTTTCCTAACTTAGGAGCATCAGATCCTTAGGCTGAGCAGCAAACATGGAAAGATAGTATGTTTTATTAAGAAATCCCCCAAGGTTCTCCTGGGCTGCATTTGTCTTCATAGTCAACTTAACTCCCCATCCAATTGTAGGGATTCTGCCAAATACATTTTAATAAAACCCTTCACTTCATCAATTCACCAAAGAACATTCTGTTGTTTGTAGGAAGAATTCTGAACAACATATGTCTCCATCTGCTCCATTTTCTCTTTACAGAATTATTGCTTATACAGTCTCTTATACATACATATCAATATGGTCATAATTTTATTTCTTTGGACTTTTGCACCATCTGATGATTCTATATTTTATCACATTTTTTCCAGCAAGCTAACTTAGATATCAAATTCCCTTTCTGATTCCTCTGTTAGTATTTAAAATTCAAATGTTGTCAGTTTTTCCAACTTCTTGGATATGTCTAATGGGATTCCAACCAAAATAATATCAAGATATTTTGTGAATGTTGAAAGCTGTGTTTTAAACGTATATGGAAAGCAAAGCTTTCCAATAGTCAATGGAAAGAAAGAACAAAGTTAGAAAACTGATATTAGCTGATTTTCAGACTTACCACAGGCTATATAAACCAAGACAGAGCCAAGCGGTAGTAGCACATGCCTTTAATCCAGGCACTCAAGAGGCAGAGGCAGGCAGATCTCTGTGAGTTTGAGGCCCATTTGTAGCCAAGGCTACAAAGAGAGACTCTGTCTCAAAAAACAAAACAAAACAAAATGAAACCAACCAACAAACACAAAAAATAATCCAAGACAGTGCACTACTAGTAAAAAGTTAGGAATAATAGAATTATTCAGGCTCAGAAAGAGCCCAAATAAATACAGGGTGCTGAACTTTGACAATGGAATACAGCCAATTAAGTGGAGAAACATTTATCTGTCTAATAAATGGTCCTGAAATAATTGGACATATATACAAGAAAATAAATTTAAACTTATTCACAAAAATTTACCAATGGATCATAAATCTAAATGCAAAGCACTGTACACTAGAACTCCTAGAAGACAGCATAGAAGGAAATCCAGAAAGTGGTCTGGTACCATTTTAAACCAGCACCAAAAACATCTGCAAAAGAAAAAACTGACAAATAGAATTTGTTAGAATTAAAAACTTCTCTATTAAACATTATGTTAAGAGTATAAAAAACAAGTCACAGACTGTGAGAAGCTGCAGACAAGACACGTATCTAATTTTATGCCTAATATAACTCTAACCCCAAATACACAAAATAATCTCTAAATTTAAAAATAGAAACAGCTCCTGAACCATACGGATTGAGCGGGCTTCTCTTCTGTGTACTCTTGCTGTGACACACCATGCTGCCGCAGGTACAAAGAAACAAGCAGGTAATCATAGATTGAACCTCGGAAACCGTGACTCTGACTAAACCATCTCCTTTTTTAAGTTGATTTATCTCAGGTACTTGTTACTTGAAACAGATAAACACAACGCTTTACTTAAGAAAACTATTTTTCCACGAGTACAGGTTAGGACCTCTGATACCACCTGGTACATAGACTTGTGCTGAACTATTAAGCAAGTGAATATGCTGAGGATTGGACTTGGAATTTTCACTTCTGGAATGGAAGTTTACAGATGGGCAAAATGAGGCTAGAATTATTCATACTAGAAGCAGGGCAAGAAATGGACCAGATGAGGCTTTTTTTTTTAAATCAGAGAGTAAAGAAATGCTAAGATGAACATAAAACATAAGGATCTATCACGTCAGAGGGACCCAGGAGGATAGTATAGATATGGTAGGATGAAAGGATAGATTATTGAACCTATTTTAAAGAGCAACAACGTATTTGAAATGTTTTACATTGCTATAGATTGTAGTTTATTACAAATTTAAAGTTAATTTTGTTATACTGTGTGTATTTTTCTACTCTTGTTTAAGGTATTATGTTTGTGCAGTTCATTTAAAATTGTAGTGTATAATTAAGAAATACAGATTAATAATTAGTCATCCATGATAATCAAACTTATAGACATGTTAGTTAAGTTTTCTAGGTATACATAGATATATTTCAATTAGGTAGATAATCTTCAAACACTTCAAAGACCTACAGAATATGGCATTGAAAATGTTTTAAAAACTTAGACTTTCCTGGACAATGAGACACATCTGCTCCTGGCAGCACCAATTACTTCAAGGAAGATGATGGGCACCAAAGATACTCCATATGGAGTTTATCTTCTTCATGGCAAAAATAGCCATTTGGGCAAGAAACTGTTTTTGCCTGGACTGCTTGACAAAATGTTGTATTGACTGGACATGCAGGACCCATAGGAAGGTGACCACTGAATTTGCCAAAACAAAGCAAAATGGTCCTTCAGTTTCCTGCTTCGCAGAGGAGACTGCCAGATGTTCTACAGGACACAGAGAGAAGTGACTGAGAGACTCTAGGCCTATAGGCTGAAGATGGATGCCCCAACATTGCAGAATAACTTTGGGTAACTGTCCAGGTAGTCAGCTGTCTCTGTCATTCTAGATTTTTGGAAGTTGCTTACAATGTTCTTCCTGTCTACTTAGGTAATAGAATATCCTTCTGGGGTTTTTGACGTAGTTGAAGACTAGATAGTTATAATTATAATTTTCCTTGATTATGATAAAAGATAAATTAGATATGAAACTTTAGACTCATAAATATAGGGTAGACAGAATATTTTCTTTAATTTTGCCAAATACAAATGGACTAGATATTGTAATTGTAATTCCTGCTTGATAACTGTTCTATTATATGTAATTTTACTATGTTAAAGTTAAAATCTTCCTTTTTGATTAGAAAGAAAGGGGGAAGTGCTGTGAGATATTGTTCTGTATGCTGTGACTATGTGTTGCTCTGATTGGTTGATATATAAAATGCTGACTGACCAGTAGCCAGGCAGGGAGTATTATAGGTGGGGCAAGCAGATGAGGAGAATTCTGGGAAGAGGAAGGCTGAGTCAGGGGTCACCAGTCAGGTACAGAGGAAGCAAGATGTCAAGGTAGAACTGAGAAAAGGTACCAAACCACATGACTAAACATAGGTAAGAATTATGGATTAACTTAAGTGTAAGAGCTAGTCAGTAATAAACCTGAGCTAATGACCTAGCAGTTATAAATGATATTAAGCTTCTGAGTGATTATTTTATAAGCTGGTCACGGGACTGTGGAGGCGTGGTGGAACCAGAGAAACTTTCTGGCTATACATATCGGTAGAACATGTTGCTACCATGGGGTGGGAAAATGATCCTTGCAGTTATAGAAAGTATTTTTGAGTGAGGCAAGAATCAGCCCTCAAACAACAGAAGAGAAAGAGTCCTTAGAGAATTCAGTGTTACATGATGCTCCACCCTTACCAAAGAGCATAAATGCTGAAATTCAAGATGCCGGAGG
This sequence comes from Peromyscus aztecus, assembly GCA_902168405.1. Lineage (NCBI taxonomy): Eukaryota > Metazoa > Chordata > Mammalia > Rodentia > Cricetidae > Peromyscus > Peromyscus aztecus. The sequence goes on from CABHPQ010159785.1 coordinate 26,521, forward strand.
TTGCTCAGCTTATCCAAGTGCCTCAGAGCTACAGAGAACATCCATGAAAAATGCACATTTCAAATAAAATAGAACATGCATTTTGGATTTTTTTTATTTTCTTATACATTTTTATTACATTCACATATGTATGTTTGTGCATGCATGTGAGCATGCCATTGCACATGTATGGAAGTCATATGATAACTTTGGGGAGTTACTTTTCTTCTTTTACCTATGGGTTCTGGGGATTGAACTCAGGTCTTCAGGCTTGGCAGCAAGGGCCTTCACGCATTGAGCCAGCTAGCCAGCCTGCTAGTATTATAATTTTACTCATACTTGTGTTTGTGTTATAGGCCCAATTCCAGCTTTATGTCTCTATGTTCTGTGACAAAAGTGTGTGGCATCTTCAGCAATAGGATGCTACCATCAAGTTATTGTGGACAACCAAGAGCAAAAGCCATAGCCTTTATTATTTTGAAGTATCTCTGAAGCCTCTCTGAAGCTCACACCTACCACTGAAATTTTGTTTGACAACCCATGGCTTCTGGGGAGCGTATCATCCATAAAAGTTACCTCTATTCATATTCTCTTTCTTCTTTCTTACCCTACCAGTCCCCATTTAGATTTTCCACCCCTGATACTCCACACACACACTTCATTTTCACAGTCAATGTGTTCTGCTTTCCCTCCTCCCTGAAGGCCTCCCTTGTCTTGACCTTTTCTATTTTCTTGCCTTTACCAGCACTCAGAGTTAAACACACTACTATAAAAATGGCGTTTGTCTTCCAAAGCCCAAGTGACCCTATTTTCCAGTTCCGCCCATTGCCCTGTGAATTTTGTAATTACACTTCTCTTTGCAGCTGAATTAAACTGTGTATATGTACACATTTTCATTATCCACTCATCCACTGATGGATATCTTGTCTGATTCCATAGTTTTGGTATTGTGAGTAAAGCCAAAAGAGCATCTCTGGTGTAACATGGTATACAGGCCTCCAGCTCCAAAATGGAGACTGTGAGCTGAGTCATATGTCAGTTCTATTTTTAGCCTTCCCAGGGACCTCTGCACTAATTTCTATGGTGGATACACAAGTTTATACTTCTACCAACAGTAAATAAGTGTTTCCCCTTTGCCACATCCTTGAGAGCATTTTTTGTCATTTGTTTTCTGATAATAACTATTCTAACTGATTTCAGGTGAAATCTCAAAGTGGTGTTAATTTGCATTTCCCTGGTGGCTAATGATTTTAGACATTTTAAGAAAGTGTTTATTAGGCATTTCTGTTTGTTCTTTTGGATTTCTGTTCACTTTCACAGATCACTTTTAAATCAGATTGTTTATTTGATGTTTAGGGTTTTGTTTTACTTCGTTTTGGTTTTGCTCTTTGTGTGTTCCAGACACTAATGCTCTGTCAGATGTTTAGCTGGCAAAGATGTTCCTCAGTTCTGTGGTCTGCTGCTTCATGCCTTTAATCATTGTCTGGGAAGTACAGAAGCTTTTTAATTTCATGCCTCCCACTTGTTTTTGGCATTATTTCCTGAGCAACTTGAATCCTATGGAGAAAGTCTTTATCTATGCCTGTATCTTGGAGTCAACTCCTTCCCTTGTCCTCTAGAAGACTGAGTTTAAAGTCTAATGTTGACATCTTTGCTCCTTTTGGAATTGATTTTCTGTGTGGGATAAGCAATAGGGATCAATTTTCATTCTTCTACATGTAAATATCCAGTTTTGTCAGTGCCATTTGCTGTGGGGGCAATCTTTACTTCATTATATAATTTTGGCATCTTTGTAGAAAATCAGATAGTCGTAGTCACATGATCTTGGAGCTGGGTCCTCTATTATCTTCCATTGGTGTGTGTGTGTGCGTGTGTGTGTGTGTGTGTGTGTGTGTGTGTGTGTGTGTTTGTGTGTGTACCATGCTGTTTTTATTATTATTGCTCTATAGTATGATTTGATATAAAATATTATGACACCTCCATCATTGTTCTTTTTGTTCAGTATTACTTTGGCTAGCCAGGAACTATTGCACTTCTATATAAATGTTAAGATTTTTTTTTCTATTTTTCTGAAAAAATGAGTTGGCATTTTATTTGGGATTTAACTGAATTTGTAGATTGCTTTTGGTAGGATGACCATTTTCACACTAATTTTTTAGCAATTTTAGTGTGTGTGTGTGTGTGTGTGTGTGTGTATTTGCATGTGCGTGCACGCACATGTGTGTGCCTATGATCCTATCAGAGGAACTGAGGAACTCTTTCTGAGAGCCAGTTAGTTCTCTCATTTCAACATGTGGATCCTGGGGGATTGAACTTGGGTCATCAGCCTTGTCAACAGATGCCTTTACTGACCTCATTTTCATAATATTAATCCTACCAGTCCATGAGCATGGAAGGTCTTAGTATCTTCTAGTGTCTTCTTCAACTACTTTCTTTAGCATTCAAAAGCTTTTATTGTTGAGATCTTTCTTTTTAAATTATTGTTTTTTGCCCAAATAACATATTCTGCAATCTAAACGGTTAGAGAAAAAGCATTCTTTAGAGTGACTGAAAATAACAATAAAGAAATCTGAACATACCATAAAAATTGACATAACTTTCACTTTCCAGTTCATAAAGTTCTTATGATGAATTGTTTGAAATAACTATTCATCATTCAGAAGGAGTGCCCAAACAACTCACCATATCTTAAACTTAAAAGGACCTTAAATTCAACCTGTCTGCATTTGAATTGCTATCATATTAAGAAAGGAACACTCCACATCCAGTTTAGCAGCACACACCAATTTATTCATGAAACATCTACTCCCCTGTAAAGTACACATCTGCATTTCAGCCCTAAGAAACATTCTTTATAGATTTCTAAAGATCTATAAAGATATATTTCTTTATAGATTTCATATAATTTCACTAAATTTTATGAACCCAAATCAACAAAAGGTATAATAATATTTTTCTCTTGTGTTTTGAAAAAGAGAAGAAAGGAAAGGGAGGAAGGAATGTCTGGGTGAGAGAGATGGCTCAGTGGTTAAGAACACTGTCTCTCTCAAAGAACCTGAGTTCAATTCTCAGCACTCACATGGCTGCTTGCAACCATCTTCAATTGCAGTCATAGGGGATCCAACTTCCTTTTCTGGCTTCTGCTGTCACCAGACACACAGGTGGTGTACAGACCTATATATAGGCAAAACACACATACTCACAAAATAAATATTTTCTGTAAAAAGGAACATTGTAAACTAGAAGTATCTTATATGCCACCTATCCCTTGATTTTTAAAGCACAATGCATCTTAAAATTCAATGATGTGAAAACATTTAAGGCAGGCATGGTGGTATGTTCTCAGAGCCCCAACACATGGAAGACTAAGGCAGGAGAAAAGAGGTCATCCTCAGCTACATAGTGATCTCCAGGTCAGCCTGGGCTACAAGAGACCCTGCTTCAAATTAATTAATTAATTAGTTAATTAATATTTAAAAGTTATATTTTTGTATCTTTGCTTCTAAACAAAGGTGAAGCTATATCTAACACGTATCTTCCTTATGTATCAGGCATTGAAATAACAATTATGGATGACCTTTTATTATTCCCACTTTTACCATCAGATTCTTCTAATTGTATTATCCAAGTAGAAGCTATGTTGTATTTTTATATTTTAATTATCAATTATATAGAAAATTAATACAAATATCAGAAGTTTACCAAGTAACCATTTTTGCTACATGTAGGGTAAAAAAACATTGGTATCTGATAAATGTCCCTGGTCTATCTAGCAAAATGACTGAAGAGCTCATGTTCATCTCTTCTCAACATCTCTCTGATGAAGATATTAACAACTATTTTTATAGAGAAGAAAAACCAAAGAGTTGAAATATTGTATATGGAGCTGGAAAAATTGCTCAGTGGTTAGGAGCACTAACTGCTCTTTCTGAGGACCTGGGTTAAATTTCCAGCACCCACATGGAGGATCCTAACCCTCCAGTCCCAGGGTATCCAACACCTTTTTCAGGCCTCCATGGGCTATACACGTGTGTGTGTGTGTGTGTGTGTGTGTGTGTGTGTGTGTGTGTGTTACATACAATTACATGTAGGCAAAACACCCATACACATAAAATAAAAGTGAAAAAAGTTTAAAATTAAAATAAAATAAATATTGTATGAGAAGTTATGTTACTACTATGTGATAGAATTGTCATTGCAGACAAGTACTATTGTCCTCCAGAGACGCATTCCCTCCACAGCCCTGCATATCTGTTGCTATGAGACTCACCATTACACCAGATGAGATAGAGTTAGCATTCTTTTCTACTCCTGCAATCACAGGAAATAGGTGGCTTGAGTACAGATGTGCTCTGCAGAACGTCTCTGAACAGCCCTTCCTACAGATCAGACTGTCATCTCATCTGCTCTACACTCTACCATAAACAATGACATTGCATCCTTCACTTGAGAAAGCAGTCCACCTCAAAACAGAGTTTCTTTTAAAAAATATTTTAGAAGCCAATTGTTTTCTTTCAGATGTTTTCCATTGTATAAACTACTGAAATGGGTCACTAAAATGTAGTACAAAAATTACCCACAAACATATAATCTCCCAAATGTTCCCCCAAGTTAATTCCATATCCGCAATTTCAGTGCGAACAGCATTTTGATGAAATGCTTTGATAACTACTAAACAAGCACCATGGGAAGTTCTGTTTAAGCTGGTTTAAAGGAAAAAATTTCATAGGGAAATAAATCTTGAAGGTCTGTCTCATTTCTGTTCCCATCATCCTCTGGTGGCCTTTGTAATAAAGAAGAGGGGTGGGTAAAAGGAATCTGTGGATTAATAGGGAATTGAGTTCTTTTGCCTTTCTGCGACAGAAGAATAATTCACTTGATGCCAAAAATAAGTGACCTGGACTCATCTTGGGGTGATCCTTTTGAAAATAATAAGGAGAGAAAAAAACTAACTAACCTCAAAGGTCTCCTCAATTGTTCTCAAAGGTTTAATGCACAGGGATACTTTATGACTGGGCATTGTGTTGTAATGAAATGTGACTAGGCTGAGCATATCACCAACACCCCTGAGTTATTGTAGCTTTCCCAGCACTGTCACATTATGTCACATCTTATTATGACATGTATTGTTATAGCCTGGGCCAGACAAGCTTCTGAATATTATTAGTTATGTTGCCAAGAGTAGAACATAATTCTAAGTATCTACTGATGTTTAATCAGCTATCCCTCACCAATGGCAGTTATGAATGCTCTAAACGACGATTCCTACTTCTCCACTTTTCAGGTATTGTAGATACCTGGCTCCAAGCCTATCCTGGAGATAAGAGTACTTTTGTAAAGAGGTTGACACTCATCAAGGTAGACCTGAAGAGCTATAACAAATAGATTTGAATAGCCTATTGAACAATAGAACATTTTTTTTAAAAGAACACTTTAAGTGATAGACTAGTACATCTCTCAGCCCTCATCAGAGATGTTTCTTTTTGCAGTAGATGGTGATTAATACAGAGACTATCAACCAGTCATTGTGCCAAGAATAAAAGACTATGGAGTGCTCAGCCCTAAGTGAGAAATATATAAAGCACATCTTTTCCCCCAAAAGCTCAGAGACCATTGTAAAAACAAGGTGGATAGCCAGAGGGAGCGGAGGTCTGCAGTATTTGCAGCACATGGGAGGGCCTTTACACACATGAACGCATAGCAGGTGTGACTGCTTGCACAAGACCTGTATAAGATCAAAGCAACCAAAATCCCAGCACAGATGGGGGAGGGGATTATGAAGTCACACCTTTATTGGCAACTGATGGCTTCTGGAGGAGGGAGAGTCAGTTTTATTCAAAGATGTGGTCCCTGAGAGGTACCATGATCTGATAGACGACCCTACACCCTTGTACACACTGCCAGCACTAAGCAGATTAGTGGATTTAAAAAGGAACACATAAAGTTAAGAGATAAAAGTGGTAGTGGGATAGGGGAGGAACTGGAGGGTAGAGACTCGGGATGCACTTAGTCAAAACACATTATATACATTTATGAAATTCTCAATAAAGAATTATAAGAAAAGAATGTGTAACATGAAGTGAAAGAGAAATCAGTGGTGAAATGCTGGGTGAGCTGGCTTCTGAAGGTTCTGTCAGCAGTTGATGCTTAATGGGGCAAGTATAAGAGAAGCTTTTAACATAAGAAAGAGCACAGTCTGACATATACTCCACACTGGAGACAGTCTTTCTCAGGTACAAGGCTACTGGTTTTCTTGGCATGACTGCTTCCAGTTAAATTCTCAGTTGGAAGGTCTAGGGTATATATTTAAGAGTCAAGGAGGCTTAAGGACTCTAAATGATGAAAATCTAAAGGGACCCATAGCATCACATATGAACTCTATTACCATCCACTTGCTCAGCCCCTACACTCCCTCTCATGCTGGTCAATGCAGAAAACAGTGGGATATACTCAGGATACATGGGAAGAAAGCTGATGTTCTGTCAACAGGAAAAAGGTTGGCCTCTTGGTCAGTTTCTTTCCATGTAGAAATATTTGAATCTTGAAGGAAAGAAATAATCCATGTTTTAAAGATTTCTAAGTTCTATAAATCAGTTTAACTTGACAAATTATGTGGTTATTAAACACCTTTATAGCAAAGGCAAAAAAGCAATTTTTTAATATATTTATTTAACATCCCAGCTGCAGTTTCGCCTCTCTCCTCTCCTCCCTCCCATCACCTCTCTTCTCTCCTCCCAGACCTCTCCATCTCCCCTCTGCTCCCACTCCACTCCTCCTCTGTTTCTGTTTAGGAAAGGGCAGGTCTCCCACGAGTATTAACAGAACATGGCATATAGGTTGCAGTAAGACCTCCCCATATATTTAGATTGGGCAACGTGACCCAGTATGAGGAGTAGGATCCCGAAGGCCTATAAAAGAGTAGGAGACAGCCCCCGCTCGACTGTTAGAGTACCACAAGAGGACCAAGCTACACAACTGTAACATATATGCAGAGTGCCTAGGTCAGTCCCATGCAGGCTCCCTGGTTGTCTGTTAGTCTCTGTGAGCCCCTATGAGCCCAGGTTAGTTGATTTTATGAGAGGTTTCTTTGGTTTTATTTTGTTTTGTTTTGTTTTGTTTTGTTTTGTTTTGTTTTGTGGTGTCCTTGACCCCTCTGGCTCCTACAATCCTTTCTTCTCCTCTTCTGCGGGATTCCCCAAACCCCACCTAATGTTTGGCTGTGGGTCTGCATCTGTTTCCATCAGTTTGCTGGATGATGCCTCTCTGATGACAATTGGGGTAGGCCCAATCTGGTCACAGGAGATAGCCAGATCAGGTTATGCATCTGCTATTGCTAGAAGTCTAAGTTGGGGTCTTCCTTGTAGATTCCTGGGAAATTTCCTTGCTCCAGGTTTTAATCTGACCCCAAAATGCCTGCCCCCTTTCCAGTAGTCTCTTTCAGTACTGTCTGCTTCTGCACCCAGCAACCTGATCACTCACGTTCCCATCCTGACCCACCCTCAGTCCACTCATGAAATCCCTATTATTTCCCCTTCTCAGGGAGATCTAGGTGTCTCCCCATAAATGTTACCTAGTCTCTTTAGGGTTGTGGATCATAGTATGATTATTCTTTATTTCATAGCTAATATCTACTTATGAGTGAATTTGTCTTTATCAGTCTGGGTTACCTCACTCAGAATCATTTTTTTCTAGTTACTTCCATTTGCCTTGAGATTTTCTAGTGTCCTTGTTTTTAACAGTTGAGTAATACTCCATAGTGTAAATATAACACATCTTCTTTATCCATTCCTCAGTTGAAGGATTTCTAGTATTTCTAGATCCTAGATATTACAAATAAGACTGCTGTGAACATAAATGAGCAAGTGTCCTTGTGGTATGATTGAGCATCCTTTGGGTATGTGTCTAAGAGTGGTATAGCTGTATCTTGTGGTAGGGTGATTCCAGTTTTCTGACAAACTGCCACACTGACTCTCAAAGTGGTTGTATTTATGTTTGCACACCCATCAGCAATGGAGGAGTGTTCCCCTTGCTCCATATCCTCTCCAGCATGAGCTGTCACTTACTTGTATTTTTGGTCTTAGCCATTCTGACAGATGTAATCTCAGAATTGTTTTGATTTGCATTTCCCTTATGGCTAAGGATGTTGAACATTTCTTTAAGTGTTTCTCTGCCATTTCAGATTCTTCTGTTGAGAATTCTGTTTAGATCTGTACCCCATTTTTAAATTGAATTATTTGTTTTATTGATATCTAGTTTCTTAAATTCTTTATATATTTTGGAAATCAGGCCTCTGTCAGTTGTGGGGTTGGTGAAGATCTTTTCCTGTTCTGTAGGCTGCTGTTTTGAAAAGAGCAATTCTTAATGGAATTATTCCTTTGAACATAACAAGGCAAATAATTGAAGGCTTGTGCTATCATTAGCTCCATTGCTCCATGTGTGATCTCAAAACAATAAAGTTAATTACTCATTAATTCTGTGTGTCAGGCCCCTCTAGGTGATAATAATGGCTTAGTTAACTGTGTTGAATCTACACAGTCAAAGGCCTTGTAGAAATTTCCAGTAAAAGAATGACAAAGAAATAAATGATAACCATAACGGAAGCCAAAGTGGTCCATAAACTTGTTAGTTATTCTTGAGTCAGTCTGCTCCAATAGCAAAACAGTAGCTTTTGTGAGGAAGTTTGAGCAGAAACAAAGAAATCACATACTACAAAAAAAGTGGATCAGTGGACAACACATTTCTCCAGATTATTTTCTTCATAATGTTTAAAAGGGGTGAACTCCTTTATCATGCCAGCTCAGAGAGAGAGGCTACTGTCTTTTAGCTGCTGAGAGTCTTTTGTGGTTTAGAACACTGGTTCATTTTGAAGTTCAGTTTGATTATATGGTTGACCTATATTTTGATCTCTTCTAGTTGGTTGACTCTGTTGCAGAATCTTAGACACACACACACACACACACACACACACAAATCAAACAAACAAACAAAATGTTCCCTAAATTCCTAGGGATGTTTCTTATGAAAGTACTGTTGAGTTGAGGGAGAATCAGTCACTGTCCAGAGCTACTCGAGAAAGCACTGTGGGGTTGTAAACACTTGAGACATAGCTCTGTCAAATGGACATGGTTTGTAAATATAAAATGCTCAACAAATCTCAAAGTCTATAATTAAGAAGGGAAATGTAAAGTATCTCATGAATAATGTATTGTCCCAAAATAAATTCTAATTTTATATAATGTGTTATAATTGTATTAATTTTATTTCTATTTACAGTTTTTAAATGTGGAAACTAGAAAAGTATGAATTACATTGTGCAGCTGACATGACTTTCCAAGGTAGTGTTGGTCTAGACCTTTTAATTGACACAATGGCTAGAAATTATAATATAAAAAATTCTATTGAAAAAGAAGCAATGGAGCTGGGTAGTGGTGGTGCATGCCTTTAATCCCAGCACTCGAGAGGCAGAGGCAGGTGGATCTCTGTGAGTTTGAGGCCAGCCTGGGCTACAGAGTAAGTTCCAGGAAAGGCTCCAAAGCTACATAGAGAAATCCTGTCTCAAAAAAAACAAAAAGAAAAAAAGAAAAAAGAAAAAGAAGCAATGGACTTGAAAGAGAACAACGTGTGGCACATTGGAGGTTTGAAGATCAAAAAAAGGGAAGGGGAAATTATGTCATTATAACCTCAAAAATATCAGAGAAATGGAACCAAGACCCCTGAACCCAATTCCTTGTGTATGTTTTCTTAGAGAGCTGAAATTTGTTCCTTCTTTCATGTCTCCATTAGCCATCAATAACTTCCTACATCCATTAATTCAACAAAATTGTCTAGAAATGGTAACTTGGCCAAAGGGAAGAACACAGGCATCCATATACTGCAACATTAGGTCTTCTTGGTAACAGGTAAGGTGAGAAACAAGAACGCCCGAGGATACTCAGTGTCCACAGGGACTGAAATTTCCTTCTAATACATTATTTAAGAATAGAATTATATTCATATTAAAAGAAGAAATGGGGGGAAACTCTCACTTCCCTTTGTTTATATTCTGAGAAAGTCTAGGAGCACAGCAAAACACAGCAAAGCAGATCAAAGCAAACCAATGAATCCCAGTGAATGGCAGGCCAGACTGACCATATCTTTTCCAATTCAAGAAACCAAAGGTAAGACTTCTTGCATGAAGGAAGGACATTAATCTATTCAAAATTTAGAGAGAAAGGGTGCCTGTGGATGTACAAAAAAAATGTGATTCCATCTTGTTTCCTAGACCCTGAGAAGCAAGAGATCACCTGAAGTGATGAAAAAGGACCCTGGTGAAATCAAAATAAAATGAGAAGATACCAGAAATCATCAAGAGATGCTGAAACAATATAGTGAAATTGAAATGTTATACTTGAGGCAATGGATTATGTACTCAACATCAAAACAGACAGGAACATGACACAGAACATCAGTTCTCAATTGCTAGCCCACAGGCCAACTGCATGCGAGTCACTCACTTTCCAAATACAGATAAATGAGTCTACCTTCTCAGAGTTGGTTGACATGATAGAACCTGAAAAATGTGTTATACAAACTTCTCCAAGTGATTCTGCAGCACATAGCAAGGCGGGAATGATTGCGTAGATGAAACAGAAGAGCAGTGTCCCAACTGAGAGGGAAAATGACAACTGCAGAAAATAGAGATACAAATTAGCAATAATATGGTTCTGTGGAAAAGAAAGAATCAGAGAGTAAAAGAATTCTCAGAAAGCTGAAAGTGAAAGGAGACAAGTCTACACACAGGAATACATTTCCAGAATTCTGCAGAAAATAAGAGCAGGGACTGTTGAAAGACATCATTCCTGGGTAGAAAGGAACAAACATCTACTTACCCCAGATAGACAACTAATGACAGAGAAACAGTGGGTGCCACCCAAGTCCACCATGGTGAACCAATGAGCTTTATTGGAGTTGCTTGAAGTCAAATGAGTAAGGAAGGAGTCAAAAGAACAGAAATGACTCAAAGATGGTTACATTGTCAAAGCCTACCTCAACATGGGAAAGAGCTCATAAAAATGAGAAACCTGGAACACACCACACAGCCTGTGAGACAGCTCAGTTGGTAGGAGAGAGTCCTTTCCAGATGGCTCAGGCGATCTGATCATCCAGGCAGCTTCATTGGTCTTTCTTTCTTGTAGGCAGTTTGACGAGTCTTAACTTTCATGTAGCCAGGTTTATCTGAAAGTCCTCTCAGCCATCTTTACTATTTATATACTCCTGTGGAGAGAGTGGCCTAGTGAATCTTGTCAGTTTCAGGGACTTCCTGAAGGTATGTTCAGTTGATTACTGCCTGTCTTAGTAAGTTTATCTACAATATTTCACCTCCCCCGGAGTATCCTATTGTTTTCCCTCCCTGAAAACATCCTGTCTAAAGAATTCTCCCCTTGAGATAGAAGGCTTTAATGTAGGAGGAACTGCTACATGACAGACATGCTCTTGGACATGTTATTAAAGATCTTGATTATCAAACAAATATTTCAAAAATTAAAAAAGTCATGTTTTTTAACCTCTTTTCTGTAACTGATTTCTAGCATTGTTTAGATAATTTTATTAAAATGATATTTAATATAAGAATTGTGTAATTAGTTGCTATTTGAGGTATATGCAAAAGAGACCAAAGTAGTATATATATATATATATATATATATATATATATATATATATATATATACAGGAAAAACTGGATCAACTAGAACCTTTCTCTATGAATAGTTAGAAAGTTCAGTGTTTTAGCAAAACATAAATTAAATAGGTATCAAAAGACAGAAATAATTTTGTAGTTACAAAAACATTGAAATTAAAATTAGCAATACTTGATTAATGTTCATGATAAATCAACATGAGGGAAATCATGTGATTTAACAGGGAAAAAAACCTAAGTCCTAAGAGCAAAATTAAAAGCAGAAGCAAACTGAAATACATATTAAGAAAAATATAAGCTTTATTAAATATTTTAAGAATATTTACCAAAGAAGAGTTTCTAGCTATATCTATCTGTAGAAAAAAAACTAAGAAATAAATTCAACAAGTAAAAATTAATATTTTCTATTTTATTTCAAAAATTGATAATTACATCAGGTAAATTTTGACTAAAAGAATAACAAACATCAAGTGCAAAATTAGAGGTCTTAAGATATTCTTAGTAATGTAATTAAAGAGTTTAGAGTATCAGTTGATGTGGTCACATTCAACAATATATTAAGTAAAGAAAATGCATTTGATAGGTAGGTAGGTAGGTAGATAGATAGATAGATAGATAGATAGATAGATAGGTGATAGATAGATAGATAGATAGATAGATAGATGATAGGTAGGTAGGTAGGTAGGTAGATAGATAGATAGATGATAGGTAGGTAGGTAGGTAGATAGATAGATAGATAGATAGATAGATGATAGGTAGGTAGGTAGATAGATAGCTAGATAGATAATAGATAGATAGATAGATAGATAGATAGATAATAGGTAGGTAGGTAGATAGATAGATAGATAGATAGAAAGATAGATAGATAGATAGATAGATAGATAGATAGATAGATAAGAAGAGAATAGGAAAGATGGCAAGGAGGATAGGCAGGCAGATAAAATCATTTCAGATAGCTATATGTGCATATACGAACACATAAAAAGATGAAGAAAGTTGTCATATATTTGGTGGAGTTAGAAGGGGCTAAGAAAGAAAGTACATGACAAAAGAGAAGGGAGACACTGTGGCTAGAGTTTTCCTGCCTGGCCCACGGTCAGGATAAATCTCTTTCACCTGCCAGTCCCACAGCCGCTCAACCCAACCAAGTAAACACAGAGACTTATATTGCTTACAAACTGTATGGCCATGGCAGGCTTCTTGCTAACTGTCCTTATATCTTATATTAATCCATTTCTATAAATCTATACCTTGCCACGTGGCTCGTGGCTTACCGGCATCTTCACATGCTGCTTGTCCTGGCGGTGGCTGGCAGAGACTCCCTCCGCCTTCCTGTTCTTTTAATTCTCTCTGTTAGTCCTGCCTATACTTCCTGCCTAGCCACAGGCCAATCAGTGTTTTATTAGCAACACATTTGCCATACAGAACATCCCACAGCAAGACACCAATCAAAAAAAAAAAGCAAAAGAGAAGACTGTACTAATGTAAACTCATTAAAAAAGGACATTATAAAATATGAACATGTTATTCTATGGATGCATAAATATTAAAAACTTCAAAGATATAATTAGATCTGTGTTCTGACATAAGGGACTATCAAGAACATACTCTTGTGTGTTCACAAAGTAAATTCTTATGTGTGTGGGTATGTGTACTTGAACATATTTGTCCAAACAAAGATAAAGAACTAGTGTGACAAAGAATGGCAGCAGCTATAACCCTGGCCCCACAGACAAGGGATGGCTGACAAAAGGTAACAACAAGTACTCTGTACCTCCTGTCTGTTAGCCCTTACTTTTTCTGCCACTTTTCAGTATTAATTTGTTATAAGAAGTATATATTTCTACTGTAATTTCAACATCAAATAAAACAGGAAATATTACATAATGAAAGAAGAGACTAAAATACTATTCCTATCTAAGGTCAATGCCTTGTAAGTGGGCAGAAAATAAACATTCAAGAAAAGAATTTGTTGTCTTGTTGGAGGGGTGGAGGGGATTCACTTGTGAACATACATTTAAATCTAAATCGAATGAATATGTTTTGGAAAACCTGAGAGAATGGGTTTCAAACGACCACCTTTAGAATTTTTATGGGAACTGATTTAAAGGAGTACTTTCTGAACCCCGTTCCAGATTTTCTGAGTTAGAAATCTTAATTCTCAATCAGAAACCTACACTTTATAAAGCTCTCCCTCTACCCCTATAGTTTTTCTTGTGCAAAATAAAATAAAAGACTGAAAGACACAGTTTTAGAACATTGCTCCCAGGAGTTGACAAATCTTAGGAATCACCCATCTAAAAAAATACGATGCAGCAAGTTTATAAAACACAGCCTCAGGCAGGTTCAGCTGAGACTCCTATAAAACAATTGACATAGGCAAGAAACAGGACCATCACTTTCTCTCCCACAGCATGCTTGTAATTTTACAACACTAGTAATAGTGTTTATGCAACAAGGAAGAGAAGGTGAGAACACAGGTTGTTTTGGTGAGATATTTATGCTAATATTTTCTCACACTTACAATCTCTTTCTCTTTCCACACAAGCTACTTTATTATAACTAATATTTTCCTCCAAGCACATAAATAACTTTTAACCCATTTTTTGTTGTTGTTTGTATCAATCAAAGATCATCAAATTGCATAAAACAGACATTTAGATCCTTAGCCGAAACTCCTAAAGTGGAGGGATTTGGTTTTTTTTGTTTTTGTTATTTTGGTTCTTGGTTTTTTGTTCTTGTTTTCAGTTTTGTTGTTGTTGATGATGATAATGATGATGATGTTTGTTTGTTAGATTTTTGGTTTTTTTGAGACAGGACTTCTCTGTGTAGCCCTGGCAATCCTGGAACTCACTCAGTAGATCAGGCTGGCCTCAAACTCAAGTTTGCGGTCTGACTTTTGTCTTCCTAGGTGGCTCTTGAGAAGTCACTTCCCTGCTCCTTGGGATCTTTATCTTACAGGAGAGGGGACTCTTTTCAGATGAATTGAACAAGCCTGCTGTGTGTTTTCAGATGACCAATGGAAGATAGTTGTGTAGCAAACAGAGTGTTCTGTGGAAACTTGCATGGCTCTAGTAACACAGACTGATGGATTTTGAGTTAGCAAATATGCTGGCTCTTGGATGACCTTTATCCCACTTGGAGGAATTCACCTCCTTATAATACTTTCAGCTTTGGGATCCTTTAAACACTCCTGTGTGGTGGTATTGTATTCCCCCAAATATTGTGCACCCTAATAAATTTATCTGGGGTCAGAGAACAGACAGCCACTAGATACAAAGGCTAGAAAATGGTGGCACTCACACCTTTAATCCTAGCATTCCAGAGATAGAAATCCCTCTGGATCTCTGTGAGTTCAAGGCCACATTGGAAATAGCCAAGCATGGTGACACAAGCCTTTAATCCCAGAAAGCCAGCCTTTAATCCCAGGGAGTGGTAGTAGAAAGCAGAAAGGTATATAAGGTGTGAGGACCAGAAACTCAAGGCATTTGGCTGGTTAAATTTTTGGCTGGTTAAGCATTCAGGCTTTTGAGCAACACAGTTCAGCTGAGATTCATTCTGGATGAGGACTCAGAAGCTTCCAGACTGAGAAAACAAGATCAGCAGAGAAGTCGGCCAGATGAGGTTAGCTGTGGCTTGTTCTGGTTCTCTGATCTTCCAGTTCACCCCAATACCTGGCTCCGGGTTTGATTTTATTAATAAGAACTTTTAAGATTCCTGCTACACTCCTGTTTTGCCAACCTTTGTATTTTCCACATAATGAGTGTGGTAAGCTTGGATATGCACATATGGGTATAACGAGAACTGCTTTCACTACCATGAGAATTCTTAGGGAGAGAGCAGCCCTTTGTTAAGAATACACAGCAATCCCCTTGCTTTGGGTTGGGTAGCAGATAATAAAACCTCAATGTGGGTGAAACTGTCCTACTTGAGACGTAGCAGATGAACTATTTGCTCTTAATAAAAGAAGGAAAACTAAAACAAAACAAGAAAAGAAAAAGAGAAATGAAATAGATGAGAATGTGGAGCAGAAAGGAAGAAAGGCTGTTTTGTAATGTGCAAAGGAGTTTCTAAAAAGAGCCCCCAAGTGTTCATTAAAGTCCATAAAATTCACAAAATTCTCACTGCTAGTAAGGGGGGGGGGGAGGACAGAGAAGGCTCGGAACTCCTCACATGAATGACAAGGCGACATTCTGAAATGTAGGAACAGACAGAGAGAGGGACTTGAAGAGGCTGACTGCCAAGAATTTGCAGCAATTACGGGAAGCATGCTGGCCTTGAATTGGGAGCCTTAAACCAAGTTTGTAGCGATTCTCAAGAGGCAAAGGTGCTCATAACGACATCTTGCCCACTTCTGAATTTATTAAAGATCAAACACTAACATGTCATTAGGAACCTGAGAATTTACATGTGGATACAGAAGAAATAATGGCCTCCCTGTCAAATGAAGGCTTCCATATCAATAGAGAAGTAGGAATGTGTGGAATAAAACATCACCATACCTTACAAATGTGATCAAAAATGGTTGTCTAAGAATCTGAGCACAAAGCAGTTACAATATAAAGGAATATGCTGGGTATATGATAAATGTAAAGCATACTGTCAAGAACATCAACCAACAAAACTATTTGTATAACTTAGACAGACACCATTTATTTATGTGGTGATGACACAAAAGCTGCTTTATAGTTAACCTTTAACATTTGCATATTTATCTGTCTATTCAGTAGGTACTGGGTACACATGGACTTCTTACAGGTATTCTACTGTAGCCCCTAAAGGAATTTAAAGACAAACAGCAACTATTATGTTTGCAAAAAACTCAGTGACTGGGGGGAAAGACTTGGAAATCAGAAAGTTAAAAGAAAAGAATGAACAAAAAAGATATTTCCAATTGACCAGAACACGGATTTAGAGGCTTGAGCATCCCTGATTCTAGTTTGAGTATGACATTCATGCCTAAAAGGTCACACACATAAAACAAAAGCTATAATATTTCGGAGAATGGAAAGGGTGCTTTGAATTTAGTGATAAGTAAAGCCTGCACAGAATGGAATCGGTAGTCCGTCAGTGTTGCAGCATGAACATCAACATGGAGGCTAAAATGTGAGGGTGTGCTTGGGTATGTGGGAGGAATATTGAGATTATCGAAGGAGGAGAGAAGAAAGTATGAGAAGGATGTTGTGCCTGACTCTACCTGTGAGACAGGCCAGGTTGCTTCACATCTTTCAATGCCTATTTTTAGCTTATACGCCGAAAATTGATCATATCTACCCTACTTTCTTCACAGGTGTGCTAGAGAAAGTTATTTCATGTTTATGGAAATAGTGAAATCACTTTAAAATTTCATGCAAATACAACTTAATTTTCTACTATTATTTTTTAACTACTAACCTACCTTTTTAAAATGGATAATCTTTTGATTTTATCAAAACAGATTTTGTTGGAGTTTATTTTAGATGCCATACGGCTAAGCTCTAATGATTTTCTAACACCTGTCTTTGCATTTCCCAGCATTCACTTCACCCTTGGTTCTTGCTTTTCCAGCATCCTGTTAGAGCCATGTTCAATGGTCCCTGCCCCTGCTGCTTCCTGACCTCAATGCTGCCTTTAGAGCTAAGGAGACCGTGGGGAGCCAGGGAAGCCTTGAATGAATGTGCAGAGTGGATGAAATACAGAAAGAATGTTATTGTCGACATGGACACAGCCAGGTCAAGAACCAAAAATGTCTCAAAGCCATTGGAAAATAGCAAAACTTTCCCTGTATGGGTCAGGCTCAGAATGTCAAAGTCTTTCTTTGGTCCAAATAAATGATTTGGTGCTTATGAATGATTGAGCAATGTGTGCAAAAAGTAGAAACTACAGCTTCCTCCTGTGTAGTGGCTGCAGCCTGAGACTGCTGTGCAGGCTCCTCCTACACAGACTAACTCCTCCCCCCATGCTGTACATAATAAACGTGCTGAGGTTCCTGGTTGGTTTTGCAGTGGTTGGTGCTGCTCCATCAGAGTGCACACCACCGACCTGACCCAAGCTTTCCCTTGTGTCCATGTCCTCTGTTGTTTTCTCTGTGTCACTCTCCTGTCTTCATCCCCTCACAGTCCTAGTCTGCTTTCTAGACTCAAGCTGCACAGGACACAGTAAGAAACAGTTGCTCATCTGTGCTCACTTGACACCACTTGGCCAAAGTCTGGGCACAACACCTGCAAGTCCAGTCACATCTGATGCACAAACACCTAGAGTGAGTGTCTGAATATGGTTTCAAAGACTCCCCACGGGAGACCTTACCCCCTCTGAGGAGTGGATGGGGGTGGGATGGAGGGGAGGTGGGAGGAAGGGCGAAGGGGAAGGAGGGGTTACTGGGGTTGGTATGTAAAATGAAAAAAAAAATTTAATTAACAAAAGTACCCAAAGGGATTTTGTTGTTGCTTGTTGATGCTTTGTAGTGCTGGGAATCAAATGTAGGGCCTTGTGCATACCGGACAATCACTGTGCCTAAAGTACACCTACAGCCCCAACCCAAGGGCCTTAAGCATTTGCCTGGGTAGAAATGGGGAATGAAATGTACCAGACACTTGGTTGTTAAGGACTATTGATCTTGCAGGTATATCCACAGTGTGAGACCAGCAAGGATTGTTGGTTCTAGTATTTACTGTCTACATACAATCTCATGGAGTTCACGATAATCTCAGTAAGTATTACCTAATTCTGAGTATGCCTTATCTTATGACAGACTGAAACTATAAATTCAAACTAAACAAAAGAGAGAGAAATCATGTTAAAGGAAAGCAAAGGTAGGAAAGCTAGGGAAAAAAACAACACTAAATGAAGTTTGTGTCAGAAAACCATGCTTTACAGTTCTATATCTCTGTTCACAAGAAACCAAACTTTCATCTGTGCATATTTTAGAGCATCCTACAGAAAGAAGGAAATGCAATCTGTTCCACAAATTATACTTATAATCTTAAAAATAGCACTTCCTCGCTTATTCAACAAATATTTGTTTAGTATGTGAAAGGTGAAAAGTGTAGTTTTAAAAGCTGCCAGTACAGTGGTGAACAAGACAGACAAGATCCCTGTCACTTGGGAGGGAGAAAGATAAAACACAAACGTGCACCCGCCATCAGACAAAATAAATGACAGCAGGTAGTTGATGTACAGTAACGGAACTAGACGGAGTAATTATTTGCAATCAGACAGAGTGAGGCGTGTCTTAGAAGGTAACTTCTGAACAAAGACATGAATGAGGTGGATTTCACTGAGTTTGACAGGCAGGCACTGAAGAGTTTAAGGGATGATATAATCTGAGCTAAGTACTAGAATGGTCCTTCAGCTTCCATGTAGGGAGCAGGCAAGAGAACAGGGAAGATGACACAGCAACAGGAAGTTGTTCTAAAAAAATGTTTGTTGTGTAGCAATTTCCTCCAGACTAAAATATTCTCTCTTGCAGAAAGGAAGAGACTAGGGAAGCTAAAAAAAAAAAAAAAAAACAAAAAGCCTGCAGCCAGCCCAGCCCTCACCAGACCTCTCCCCAAGACTGTATGCCTGAGCGCTCCTAGCTTTTCGGAGACTTGAATCACCCACCCATCACCCATACTGAGGTGTGATTTTCCAGTGGTCAGGTAGCTGAGACCAAGCCATACCTCTGTAAATAGCCCTTCCCCATGCTCCTGTAAGCATCCCTTAGGAACTCATTCATTTCCCAAGAGAGACAAGGGTGGAACTGCTTCTTCGGCCTGTCACTAGTACCCATCTAGGGAGAGTAGATACAAATTATTGCCTTCCCTCCACCAGGAAAAATTATGAACAACCGAGTGGCTTGGAAAGGGTGAGAGCAATAGTTGGATGTGGCATGTTTAAGGGTTGCACATGGGCTGATCACGGAATCTGAAGAAAATCGAGTCATTTAGGAAGACTCCTAATTTTTTATAAGCCACCAAGTCCAATTAGAATTGCCCATATATGCATGGGGTGCATTTTTGTTTTGAGCAAATGAATGAGTCGTCCACTTACTGAAATAGAGTATATGGAAAAGGGGATGATTTATGAAGCAAAATCGAGCTACTGATTTTGAGATGTTTATCATATATTAAATGAAAACCTCTGAAAAGCACATGAATCCATAAATTTGAAGAAAGAAGACATTGAAATATAAGTGCCAATAATGTATACATAGTACTTAAATATTTTGTTAAGTTTATGATATAAACAGACAAGATACCTGAGAAATCAACAGGAAAGAAACCAGGAGTGTGTTCTAGAGCCACCCTAATATCCAGAGGTTTGTGAGTAATATTCTCTTCACCTCCCACCCACTCTGGAATGATAAATTGTTCTAAATTTCCCAAGACTAAAAAGTTTTTCACAATGTAGGACTCTGTGTAATAAAACCCCATTGTCTTAGGGGAGCTTTGATTAGTCAACTAACTTTTTCCACATCCATTCTTGTTATGGTTCATCATCAATGTCAATTTGACAGGATTTAGAATCACTAGTTAGTAAGGCACACCTCCAGGTGTGTCTGTGAGGGAACTTACACACAGGACCATCCCAGGAGGGAAAAAATAGTCTGAATATGGGCAGCACCATCCTCATGGGCTGGAGGCCTGGAAGGAATAAAACAGGGAACAAAGATCTGCCCAAGTGTGTGGGAGGCTAAGTGACCATGGACTATGTCCTCTGATAAGCCAAGTAGACCCTTCCTCCTTTAAGCTATATATGTCAATGATTTTTAATTACAATGACAGAAAAGTAAAATTCTCTATTCTCTTATTTGCCCTGGACTCTACAAACCTCCATCAACCAGGACTTGCATATTTTCCAAGAAAAATATCAATTACCAAAGAGTTTTCCTTTCTTGATCTTGAAATGTTGTGTTGAAATATTCACATAAGTGGGAAAAATAACAGAAAAAAAGAACCAGCTCTTTTATGAGTTTTAAACACATTATACTTTTATCCTATTTTAATATATATTGCATTTTTATAAATACACACATAATAAAAACAAAGTTGCATGGATTTATTTAGAAATTTACCAAAGCTGCTTATCAGTTCAAAAATCATATAACTGATAGCATGGTACTTAATTCTCCATTATAATTTAGCCATATCAGTATGTAATTCTACATTTATTGCAAGCAGAATAGTGTTTATTTATGTTCTCTACTACAGTGGTGCTTGAGTAGTCATGCATTGTTCCATATTATATATTTTCCTCATATAATAGATAATAATATTGATTTTAGGTATTGTGTATGTTGGCAGACATTATCTGTGAAATTAATTTCAAGATAATAAAGGAAACATTACAATATACTTTCTATGAGGAGGCAGTGGGTATATAATACAGTTGGGAATGCTTGAGAAAACTTGATAAATGCGTCTATTGAAATCAATGAGAATGAAGACAATTTATTGGCAGAGTAAAGAACAAATATATTTTTAAAAAATTAGGATAGTAGAGTTGAACTTTTTTTGATAGAATCACCTGGGAAGCTTTTGTGTGATCCAATGCCTGAGATGGTCACATCAAAGTCTCTGGTGACAAAACCTAATATTGATAATTTCTAAGACTCTTGTGTTCAACCAAGTTTAAGAAGCACCAGTTACAGAATCTGGAAAAAATTACAAAGAAGTATCAAACATCTTCAGCTCTCGTGACAGGTCGTTTAAAGGATCAGTGGTTGTTCAGGAATGGGAGAAGAGAAGCAGTCCAAAACTGGCAATGGAGCAAAGATCGAGGAGACCGTACTCCATCTCCAAGTCTGAGAAAATCATGACCACCATCGAAAAGACTTCAGGGAAACTAAGCAAGGCCTTCAGGGATGCAAGTTCTCTTTATAAGAACAACAGTTAAAAGAGAAAGAAAGAAAGAAAGAAAGAAAGAAAGAAAGAAAGAAAGAAAGAAAGAAAGAAAGAAAGAAAGAAAGAAAGAAAGAAAGAAAGAAAGAAAGAAAAGGTAGTAAAGGGGGATTTTTATGGATGAGGCTGCACATCTGAAGACAGAGAAGCACAATGAACACTCTTAGAATATTTGGGGGAAGTATATCTCTTTAAGGAAACTAGGAGATGCACCGAGAACATGCTGTTAAGAAGAGTTCTGGGAATGACTGACCTCAGTAAGATAAATATAACCTACAATAGAATAGCATCAGTCCTGATATCCTTAGGGGAAAGTAGACAAATGAATAGACAGATAGCTTCTGCCCCAGACATTGTCAATGCACCACTTGGGTGTCCTGGGATTTCTTTGCAATGATGGTACCCAACCCCCAACTTCTTTATACTTTTGCTAATAAAACTCAGTACCTGTAGTGTGTCTTCTAAACCAAACACTTGAGCTATGAAGCCTTTTGGCACAGCTAGGGGAGCCTGAAACTTCACAGCCCCAACAGACAGCCTATGCCCATCCTTAATGGCGTAGAAGCGTGAAGACCCAGCTCCTTGCCGCAGATCGGGAAAAGCTCCTGTCTTAGTTGATACTCCAGAGCTCTTCTACAGAACTAAGCTGAAGTGGCCTTGCTTTACCTAAATCTGTGTCCCTTTGCTTGGCTTCTTCCAATTTCCATTTTGCTTCTCTCATTTTTTTAACAGACCTTCCTTATAGAGACTTAAAAAAAATCACTTGCTGCTAGTCTTTGTTTCCAAAAGCATTCAACTCAAGACAGCCTCCTTCCTAGAATGGACAGGCTACACACAGGTTAGCAGAAGCAGAATCCCCACGAGGCTCTTTAAGCTGAGGTTTACAAGAGCAGCCATGTGCAAGTGGGAAGACAGGGTTACCAGGTGCAACTGGAATGGTAGGGATGATGAATTCTGAGACACAGGAGAGCTAGGTTTTAGTTTTTCCATCTATCCTTGCCAAAGTGACAAAATTCTCAAAAGTATCTGCCAAGAATTCTAGCACTAATTTCAAATGGTATCTTTCTTTTATTATAATGTCACTCAATATCATCCAATGACATCATTGAGGATCAGATGACTATGTAAGATGCCAAAACCATGTGGTCATATGTATACTCAGATCTCCTTTATACAGATTTGCTTCATTTAGAGATAGATTCAAAGTATCAAAAAAAAAAAAACCTGAGGCGACTGTATCCATGAGGTAAACACCCTAAAATATTGCTTAAGTTTAAGTTTATAATACAAATTAAGCAATAGTGAATTTGAAGAGTTTTTATATGCTTAGTTGTCAGGCAAATAAAGAGTAACCTTGGTCAATCATGAGTGAGGGTGGCTCTGTGGGCTGTAACTGACAGAGATTATAAGAGCAGGCAAAATGATGAAGCAGAGGTAGAAAGAACTGATACATCTATTTGATTTAGGTCCTTCCTCCCCTAATATTCTGGGGGAAGAGTTCATATGGTTGTAAGAAAAAGACTGGGCCCTTCTACTTCAATCCCAAGTCCCCAGATTATCACAAGTACGGAAGGTTTTTACAGCCATTGCATCATGCTGGGAAGTGGACAGGCTTTGCTTCATCTTTCCAAAAGTAACTTCTTAGTCCCATGGGTAGTGAGAAAAGATAAAATTAATAAGATTAATATGATGAGTTATAGAGATACTGGGTGCAAGTAATTTTATGAAGAACTCTCTTTTTAGCAACATCTTCAGAAATTGAGTCTCAGTACTGTAATATGGAATTTTCCATCAGGGGATTCCTCCAGCCTTAACACTCATTCTTAATCACTAACCTGGTAATGGAGGATGCAATTATTATAGTAACCAGACATCAAATTATTTTCCCTCCATTATCTACTGGCAAGGCATTTCTAATATCCTGAGTAGTAAATTATATGTATGAGTCTATCATGCAAGGTTGATATGAAGGTGTAAGCGCCCCCCCCCTTTCTTCAAGGGGCATTTTATTGAAATTAGTACAATCTTCAGCAAAGCAAAGGGAATAGATGTTCTCTGTGGAATTAAGGTTTTAGGGAGGAGAGCTGCTTTGTGTGGAATGGGATGAGGAAAGGGTCTCAGTGAGGCCATGTTCCCAAATAACTGCACAAAAGGAGGGCTTCTTCAGAACACCCTAAACAAAGGTTGTCGTACAGAGAAAAGTCAGTATTTATAAGCTTTATTTGTTTATCTATATGTGGTTTTTGCACGTGTAACTGTATGCCCTGTGTGAGGGCACCTGAAGAGGACAGAACAGGGCGCTGGATCCCTTGAAGCTAGAGTGAGCATACACATTAGTGAATGGAACTCAGATCCTCTCTAAGAGCAGAAGAGCTCTTAACCACTTAGCCATATCTCTAATCTAAGAAAACTGAGTATTTGTAAGTCAGCTTCAGGGCCAAAAGTAGATGAGGGAGCAATAGTTCTCAGGAGAAGAACATAAATACTACTTTCTTACACATACTCCAAATAAACCTCCAAAATACACACATGTTCTGAGACAGAGATTATACTTTTCTCCTTCTTTGACAAAATATCTGACGACAGAGACTGGAGGGACAGAGGGGTAGGGAGAGAGAGGGAGGAAAGAGAGAGAGGAAGAAGGAAGGAAGGGAAGGAAGGAGGGAGGGACGGAGGGAGGCAGGCACGGCAGGCCCAGTTTGAGACAGCTAGTCAAATTTGTACCCATAGTGAGGAAGCAGTCCAGGACCCCAGCCCTTGGAATGACACCACCCACACAGGGTAAGCTTTCCAAAGTCAACCCAACCCAGACATTTTCTCACACTTGTGTTCAGAGGCTTGGTTTCATGGTGATCACAAATCTCATCAAGTGGACAATCAAATTTAAACATTACAGAGCAACAGGCACAGGCACATGGGATGTGGAAGGAGAAGGGGGAAGGACAGAAGACATTGGCTACATTCCTCTCACTAGAAGAGCTTTTAGTCAATCTCAAAAGCCAATCAGGAACCAACTGTGGGGATTTTCGAGGATTTCCAACAACAATTGGAATTTTTTTTCAAAGTTACCACAAGAAATTAAAGTCATTTACATTTTATTTTGATATTATGATATCAGTTCACTGGAATATGTCAGTGTCTGTCAT
>CABHPQ010159786.1:0-10373 GCA_902168405.1 Peromyscus aztecus
CCAGGGGGTGAATATGGTAAAAATACATTGCATGCATGACATTATCAAAAAGTAATGATACTATATAAAACATGAACTTGACCAAGAGTCTCCCACAAAGAGTATCTTCTGGTGGAAGACAGAAAACAAATAACCACAGTATGTAGCCGAGAAAATTCTGAAAAGGGGCAAGACAGAGGGCCTTGCCATGAAAGTAGAATCAGGAATGGGGAACATTTCTATCTTGGTAGATGTAGAATTTATTCTCAGAGGGGTGCTGATTTTTTCCACACAGTTTCTTGTTTCCTACCTACTGTTGACACTGTGTTTTTGAAAGTGGCCCCTGGATAGAATTTTCTGTAATTGTTTCTGACCTGGGGAACCAGCTCCCTCCTGTGACCCTTTTTTCCTAGCACCTGAGCAAAGAAGCCAGCTGGGCTTTCCCCATTGCTGAAGTTGGCAGAAGCATCCCAACCTCCAACTGTGGGCTTCATTAGCTTCTGCTGTCAAATTGCCAGTGATCAGGAGGTATGAAAGGCACAGTGCCTCCCCAACCCTGGCTGGGCACAGGCTGTCACCACTGCCCATAAAAGTGGTACAGGGCCTGCTGCTGAGCACCAGGACATGACTCCTCACAAGCCATTGCCTTGCTGGCACTATTTGCCAATCAGAACAGCCATTTCTCCCATGCCCAGTTGTTATTTTACATCCATCCTCACCTTCCTGGCCAGAATGACAGCAGTCTTTTTGTTGTTAGAACAGAAACATCACAACTCATTTAAGCAAGTCAAAGAGGGTTTGCTGAAAGGATCTAGACACTAGATACAGGAAGTAGAAACATCATCAGGAGCTAAGCCAGTTACTTTCTCTGTCATTTCTGTTTTTGGATATCATTGTTTTGTGTCCCTGGCTGTTTCTGCATATCTGATATTTTTTTTCCTCCTCAATCAGCTCTTTGGGAAGTTATCTCTTTTCATTTGCTCATGGCAGAATATGGCTTTCCATGGTACAGGATACCTTCTCAGTTTGAGCTACCTAGACAAGAAAGTTAAGCTGAGTCTTAGTTCTTTTTCTGGGGGATACAAACTTGATTTATTTCAAGCTGGGCCCAGGTAGTCATGGTCATGGTAGGGATCATATCGTCTCGAGAGGTCTTCAGGTCACCATCCTGCCCCTAGCCCAACAGAAACCCTAACAAGATAGTACACTAATGCTACTCAAACACACAAAGAAAGTGTGGGAACATCTTTCCCAGAATTTGAGACTTGAAACCACCTCCCTACCACATGTCTCTTCTTTAGGGTTTTTTTTTGCTACCCTAAGGATGCACACATACTAAAGAAATGCTTTGCACTGTTCTAGTTAGCGCCCTTCTACTTGTTTGCATGCTTTTATTCCACGAGAAACTTTTGTTTGTTGAGGATAGCTCTGGACTCATCTTCTTTGCCCCCACTAAGACTGGTCACAGTGTCCTATACATTGAAGATTCTTAAACCAAATGTGTTGAATAGTTAGGTCTCTTCAGTAGTCCACAGAAAATTAGGCAAACTGATATTGTGGGATATTCACCAGAGAGGGCTGCTAGGACATGGGTTTAAGCCAATAGAAAGTCTTCATTAGCTGGCTAGGGACTATACTGGGTGCTTGGGATCCCAGTGTAGCCTCAGGCCTTCTTGAGGGTGGTCCTTTAAGCAAAAAAATCATATCCTGGGTTGACACACTTCAGTTAACAAGAACAGTTATACAGAAGCAGAATTACAGAAGTCAAAAAGCAAAGTTAGTACATTTAGAGACTTTCCCATAACTATGAACTTTGATGAATTAGACCTTTGTTTTAGTTTTGACAGGTGGTGCTATGTGCTGATTTTTTACAGCCTGAATGGCACTTCCATCATGGAGTCAGTGGTGCTAAGGTCTGGGGGCCTACTGAGGTCTGGTGCCCTCTTATACTGATTGTTGATTCAATTCTGTGAATCAGACATTCTTTAGTTCATCAACTAATTGGCCACTGCCTTCAATATGCCTAGTACTACTGTTTATATATGTTTATATAATACACTGAGTGCTACCAGACATACAGATTTGTAATTTATTAGTTAAATTGGGAAAGCTTAACCTGAGTCTCAGTACCCCATCTGCAAAATGGAAAGAGGAGAGGGCAGAAATGAGCAGTAAAACTACATGGTGCAACGGTTGTGTGTTAGGAAGCTACACTACACCACGTACAGAGCAGCCTCTTAAAACTGTTGTTATTTGTTTATGGAAGATACAATTTTTCATGCATAACTTTCAAGTACAAAAAAAGTCACATTTCTTCTTTCAAAAACCTTGTTATTTATTAGTGCATATGTGCATGTTCATGTGCGTGTGTGTGTGTGTGTGTGTGTGTGTGTGTGTGTGTGTGTTTGTGTGAGTGTGTGTGTTTGTGTGTGTGTGTGTATGTGTGTGTGTGTATGTGTATGTATATGTGTGTGTGTGATGTGTATGCATCAGTATAGGCACTCATGTGGAGGTCAGAGAACAACTTGTGGGAATTGATTCTGTCCTTCCACAGTGGGATCCAGGGATTGAATTCAGGTAGTCAGGATTGAATAGTTCGCACTTTTACCAGCTGAGCCATCTTGTTGGTCTCTCCATTTGCTCTGATTGCTGCTGCCCTCTGACCATCTACGTTCCTTAGGATGGTATCCTGTTTCAGTGATATTCTAGAAACCATGGGACTTCCCAAGAGTGTGGGAGGCCTCTGTGGTTCTTATGAAGCTCTTGCAATTTGGAAGAGGCTCTCTGGAGTCCAGTCCACAAGTTTATCTCAAGGAACACTCCCAAGGCCTTCTTGGGCCTTGATGGTAGATGGCTATGTATTATTGTAGTTCAAGCTGGGCTTGAGGACCTCCAGCTGGATTTGTAGGAGCACAGTGGCTGTATTCCCCCTTCTCCTTGGACTGAGGAAGCTTCCATTCTCTTTATTTGGATTTCAAGCTCCCATCTACAAAAGGCTGATTTCAGGTAATAGTGCTTTCTTCTAGGAAACTGATGACTTCTGCTTCCATTTAGTTTTTAGCAATTCCTTAAGTCAAAAATATTCTAAAAACTTTTAATGTCTTAAAATCTCATCCAGCATCCTGACCATGATAAACCAGCTGATTCTCTTTCTGCTCCTAAATGTGGATTTTTGCCTCAAGGCTTGTGTTTGCACTTCTTAGGCGGCACGTTCCCACCAGTTCACAACTTGGTTCCTTTTTGTCACAACTGAAATGTTACTTCTTCATAGAGGTCTTTCTAGGATGCCATTTCTAAAGCAGAGACCACTCCCAACCTCAGCTTCCTGCTTGTTACTTTTCACCTTATTTTTTATGCTTATTAACCACCTCTCTGTGACAAGGTGTCTTTTGTGCTCTTGTATCTTTAGCATTATGCCTGATGTGTACCAGCCTCCAAAAAATAGTTCTTGAATGAAGGGGTGATCCTCCCAAACTGAGATGCTCTTGGTGGCAAAAATACTGATGCAGGAAATATGCTACAACCCACCTTACGATTATTTAAATGATTGTTATTATTATTCCAGAGCTAGTCTGAAGAGAAACTGAAGGGTTGGAGTAGTGAGTTAAAGTGCTTTATAAAACATGTAAATAAACCGGGGATGGTAGCGCATGCCTTTATCCCAGCACTCGGGAGGCAGAGGCAGGCAGATCTCTGTGAGTTTGAGGCCAGCCTGGTCCACAGAGTGAGATCCAGGATAGGCTCCAAAGCTACACAGGGAAACCCTGTCTCGCAAAATGAAACAAAACAACAACACAGAGGCAGGCGGATCTCTGTGAGTTCGAGGCCAGCCTGGGCTACAGAGAGAGTTCCAGGAAAGGTGCAAAGCTACACAGAGAAACCCTGTCTCAAAAAACCAAAACAAACAAACAAACAAACAAACAAAAACCACATTGATTTTAGCTGGGTGGTGGCGTCGGCGGCGCACGCCTTTAATCCCAGCACTCGGGAGGCAGAGCCAGGCGGATCTCTGTGAGTTCGAGGCCAGCCTGGGCTACCAAGTGAGTTCCAGGAAAGGCGCAAAGCTACACAGAGAAACCCTGTCTCGAAAAACAAATAAACAAAAAAACAAAACAAAAACAAAACAAAACAAAAAAACCATGTAAATATATGTGGGACCTGGTGGTGCATGCCTTTAATCCCAGCACTTAGGAGGCAGAGGCAAACAGATCTCTAAATTCATGGCCAGCCTGGTCTACAAAGCAAGTTCCAGGACAACCAGGGCTCTGTTACACACAGAGAAACCCTGTCTTGAAAAACTGAATGCCCTTCACAAAAAACAAAAACAAAAATAAAAGCAAACAAAAAACAAAAAAGCCTAAAAACGTATAAGTACACATTAAACACAAAAATGTATATAAAATAGATATAATATAACAACATAGTTTGAAGAACTCTTTAAAAGGTCAAGGTCTTATATTAAGAATAGTAAAAGTTAATAAAACATCTTTAGATTTATCAAGAAAAGATGTGGATTTTAAAAGTTGTAGAAATAACAAGGACACCATCGTGCAGTATGGCTCATTAAGGAAGGGAATGGCTCAGTTGCCTTTAGCCTACTGGCTATGGATGAGATAGGACCTCTGTTGGTCTTTTCTGTATCGAACACACAGATTGCAAGCCCAGTGCCACTTTGAGATCTTTGACAGCAATTAACTATGCAGCTCACACACAATGAGCCTATATGATAATGAGTATTCAGAGATGGGTAATGCCTGGGGGACACTCACCAACCGGGGGACACTCACCAACCTAAGACAGAGTACCTGTGTGGCCTGGGCAGGCGTCTCCATGACGGGTAAGGTGACCTGTTGACGTCCCACGCAACCCAAGTCAGAAGCTCATTTTTTAATAAAAGGGGGACCTGTAGGGCTCTGGCCCCCGTTTTGGGTAACTGTTGCCTTGCTTGCAGACCTTGACCTTGATATCCTCCCTATGCTAATTCCCTGCCAGGTTCCACCCTCCTGAATGCTTAAAGGAAGTTCCTTGTCTGTGTATCCTGAATAATGGGGGTTAACAGATTAGATGCAAGATTGTAAAACATCAGTAGTGAACTTCTGCCCTCCGGGGTCCTCCCATTGTGCTGTAAGCCTGTATTTAAGACCTCCTCCCCCCTTGAATAAATGACATTTGGCATTTAAAATTAAAAAAATATATATATAATTGAATGAATACTGCGAATGTAATCTATGAATACCACAAATGTGATTAATATCATGAGTGTAACTAATGAATATCATGAGTGTAATTTAAAAAAGTAAATAAATAAATAAAAAGTTGTAGAAATATTAATTTAAAGTCTAGACCCAGAGTGAGTTTAACTTTGATCTCATCAGCACTATCCGGAATTCAGGGATCTGGGATCCCTTGGCTAGTTTTCTGAGATTATTGATTTATTTGTTTTCTGTTATAAACATGTTAATTTATTATCAATACAAAGAGTACCTGCTGTGGGATATTTGATCACACTGTGACACTCCTAGACTGTGTTAATAAAGTTAACTTTGAATCAGGGGGTAGAGCCTGTGACTAGCTGACCAGAATTAGCCATAGAGAAGCCAGGAATACAGACAGGGAAGACAGACAGGAAGGAGAAGGGGGGCACTTAGAATTCGCAGGCTCTTCTATCTGAGATGTATGGAGAGAAGAGTTGGTGGCTGGTCTCCGGTAAGAAAGGGAAGGTCAGCCAGTTGCTCCTCCTCTGCTTCTTTGATCTACAAGGGTTTCAGCCCAATATCTGACTCTCAAGTTTTTGTTGGTAATAGAACAATTTAGCAAACACAACAAGTACCAAATGTTTTCTCTGGGTTTTCATTTGATTTTGTATTATAGTGGTTTTTAAATGTAAAAGTTGTTAGTTTTAAGCTAGTAGGTCAAATTTATCAAGTCCTTTCTTCATTACAGGTATATTGTTTTAGAGACAGTATCTCACTATTTAACTCTGGCTGGCCTGGTTCTCTATGTAGATTGGACTGCTCTTCAGTTCACAGAGATCCACCTGCCTCTGCCTTCTGAGCACAGGGATTAAAGGTTTTCACCACCTCACCCAACAACAACTAGATTTTGGAAACATAGAAGTGCTTCCCACTCCCAGGTTCAGAGGATGTACCTCTAGTCTTCCAATATTGATTGATTATATGACCCATTTAGGACTTACACTTGGTCCACAGAGTGAGAAATGGATCCAATTTTATTTTTTCCATGATACTGAGTATTCTCCAAACACTTATTAAAACATCCATCTTTTCCCAACTCATTTTATATGCTGAATTTGAATTAACAAAAAATTCCCATCATATACATTTCAATTATTAAATGCTAAATGTTCTTGTACAATTAGAAATGTCTTCGCATTTTCTGTTTGATTTGTCTTTTTGTCTGTTCCTGTACTATTGCACATTTATAGCTTTGAGCCCTTTTACACTTACTGATATGAAGGAGAAGAATGATTCTAAATACTTCTTTTGTTTAGCTGGCATTGTTTGTACCTGTGCATGCGTACATGTGAATGTGTGTGTGTGTGTGCATGTGAATATGCATGTGTATAAGTGTGTGCATGTGAATGTATGTGCATGTGAATGTGCATGTGTATAAGTGTGTGCATGTGAGTGTGTGTATGCATGTGTGCAATATTTCACTATTGGCTTATTTTATTTGCTTTATTTTCCCTTACCTTTTTCTTTTCTTTTTGATATGCTTTTTTATCATTGAGGAAAATCTGGATTGTTCAGTCAGGTGGTTACAGTTATGTAGTTCATTTAATGTCTTTGGTCCTGGAAGAGGCTGATGCTTCTCTACTATGAGCAATATAGAGATTGGTTCGTAATTCTACCTCCACCCCTAACATTTAATGCATTCATAAGCGGTATTGCTACAGCAGTATTTCCTCCCCATGAACACCCCTGTGGCAATCACCAGCTGAATGTCCTTCCTATATAGCAGCATGTTCCCTTCATTACACCTCATCTTTTCTCTTTTCCTCCCCCAAGGCACAGAGAACACTTATTGATGGGGAAATGAGGCCAAATTTAAAAATGCTTTTTCTGTTTTTGTTTTTGAAATTAAAATATAATTACATCATTTCTGTTGCCTCTATCCAAACCTTCTCATGTACCCATGCTTTTGCTCTCTCTCAAATTCATCGCCTTTATTTCTTTAATTTTTATATATATGTATATGTATATATGCACATGTACATATGTACATTCCCAAATACATAAATACAACTTACTCTTCTCAGTCTGTATAATGTTATTTATATGTATATTATTTTGATGCTGACTGCTGGTATTAGATAATCAATTTGGGGGCTCGTCCCCGGGGAAGACTATTTCTCCCATTCCAGCATGCCTTAGTTGCCTGTAGTTCTTTATCTAGGGTTGAGGCCCCATGAGATTGCTCACTTCCATGTTAGCGTGTCTACTGGTGGCATTCTTGTTCCCTCATGCCTTGGGAAGGCAGCTGTACTGGTAAGACTTCAGGGGTGTACCTTCTCTAATGTTTCTGCCAACATACCTTTTCTGAAGGTATTTAACAGGTAGGTTGTTTCTGCCCCTTCCTTCCAGCATTTTAATGGGCGTTCTCGCTCTGTAGTTTCCATTCTTTTCCTGTCAGGCATGGAATGAACAGCTATAAGAACAGCTATGAAAGGAGGAAGGGGAGTTGGTCATGGAGCTCAGGAAGTTAGACACATTCACTCATTTCTTGCATCTCTGGCTCATATCCATACCAGCAGAACACTTCATATCCAAAGATTTATGCCTCTGAAGGAGCAAAGCTATGGTTTAGTCATCCAGGTTCCTGGGGCTTATTTTTTATATGTGAGCCTGAACTGAGATTTTAAAATACACTTTATCATTTACTCTTTTAAAGAATGTTTTTAATTGCAATAGAATTAAACCACTCCCCACTGCCTTCCCTCCCTCCAGCCTCTCCCGGCTAACCTCTCTTGAACCCCTCCTCTGCTCCCCTACTCTCAAGTTGACAGTCTCTTTTTCTTTGATTGTATTTGTTACATACATGTATGTGTATGTGTGTGCACAGCTCCTGCATCTGTAGCTCAGGGAACATGGAGGAAGAGGGGCTGGAAGGATTTGTAAGAGCCAGAACACTAGGAAGCCTGCTGTGAAACACTCTCTCCTAGAAATGGCCGCATAAACAAGTCTGGAGCAGTAGCGATATCAGTGGCCATGCTAACGTGGAAGGAGGGAAAAATTGCAGGGTCTCACCTCTCTCTGTTCAAAGAGACCAGGCTCTGATGGCTGAAAGAGAAGGATGTTAGTCAGCTGTTTTTAACAACTTTTTTTTTTAACTGAATGAATATCAGATGATGAATTGTCACCCATAAGCCAAGTAAGTCCTTTCCAAATTAGATTTAGGTAGCATTTCATCAGAACCACAGAAAAGTCACTGAAATAGGTGGCATCAGTTTTTTTTTTGTTGGTTTATTTTTATTGGATGTGTTTATTGCTCAGGGCCTTGACGATTTGAGATGAGATAAAAGTAAGTGGAACTTTCTTTAATGTTTCTAATTTTTTATAGCTTCAGTGAATTTTAAAATCAAGGCTGATGCATTCTTAGTGCTATCTCTCTCTTCTCCATCCATATATTCTGTCATTTGAAGGAGGAGGAGGAGAAGGAGGAGAAGGAGGAGGAGGAGGAGGAGGAGGAGGAGGAGGGTGGGGGAGGGGAGAGAATGAATATGAGATAATGAGTTATGGAGGAGGGAATACGTTCTCTCTACTTGAGATCTTTTCCCCCTGTTGGGAATTCTGAACATTTGCTTGATTTCTTGGGCCAAAGCTGCTTTTAGACTTGGCCTTTTGAGATTCATCCCGTGACTGCCAGCCCTGCTGAGAGGAAATGCCAGCTTCCCAAATGGAGCAAAGGTGAAGCAGCGCTGGAGACTAAAGGAAGAAAAACCTCGGGATGGATCTCTTCAGACGTTGTGAGGTGCGAGTGTCCTGGCCCCTCTTGGTTTTCTTGGCTGTTAGAGATGATGCTGATTGTACTTAGCAGTTCTTATCGTGTGCCATCCCAGCTTGATTTTTTAATCATCTGTTGATGTAAAATTTGAGGAAATTGAGAGCCTAAGAAAGGCAAGAGAAGAGTGAATTTTACAAAAGCGCTCCTGAACTGAGTGTAATTGCCCCTCACAGCACTGGAAAATGCAAATGTAGGGTTCAAATTATTTTGACATCACTATGAATTATTTTTGTTTCTGGAACGTTTGTGGAAGTCTAAGGATAGGCTCCTAAGTGGTACCCACGTAAGGTTTATCCTTGTGTTTCTTACTATGCAGCTTAGCTGTGGGTTTCTTTCTTAGATCTAGCATGGAGAATAGACATTGTATCAACATTTGGTACTGAGACAGGATGAAAACTGTGTGAGTTTTGGTGGGAAGCACATTCAATTGATTATTGATGTCTGCTGCAGCTGTAAAATGCTGGTGAATGGTTTGTCTGCTATGGACTCTCCACAACACTTGGGACACATTCTCCTTGATTTTTTTTTTTTTTTGGCTCACATACAGCCAGGTGACAGAGAAGACAACTATGATGTACAAAACCTGCTGAATTCTCCAGAATAACATCAAATAGTAATAGAACAGAATGGAAGGAGTTAATTAACAGAGCAGAAGTTCTAGTGAGGGAAATCCAGTCCAGCAGTGGGCTTTGGATGTCCCCAAGTTGATCCAGATTCAGAGATCTGTTAGATTTAGCAGTTTTATAGTGGCCCTGAATACAGTGTTGGTTAATGAGGCTCAAAAAGCCAACCACTTCTTCCTGTGAATTTTTCATATCATTCACAACTGCTGCCTGGAATCCGGATAGCAACCATTTCTTAACCCTATTTACCTTAAATCACTCTATTGGTTTATTTAAAAGTTTGGCTCTTTATAAAGACAACTTTTCTGAGAAGAACATTTATGTGGTTATAGGAATTGGGTTTATTAATGATAGTTTCCATTTCTGGGCTAAACGTTTTGCATACATTAGCTTACTGAGTA
Source organism: Peromyscus aztecus (assembly GCA_902168405.1). Taxonomy (NCBI): domain Eukaryota; kingdom Metazoa; phylum Chordata; class Mammalia; order Rodentia; family Cricetidae; genus Peromyscus; species Peromyscus aztecus. The sequence continues at coordinate 10,028 of CABHPQ010159786.1, forward strand.
CCCATAAAAATCTTCTGCGATCAGAATCATTATCAAGATTTACTGCGGAAGCAACTGATTCTCAGGGAGGTTATGTAAGCAGCCCTGTTGGTATGTGTTTATTATATAAAGATCCCACTGTAATTTATTGCCAACCTCAGGCTCTCGTTCATATGCTGTGCAATTTTATTTACTTGTTTGCTTATTCGTTCTTTGTAGTGCACTTTAAGGAATTGAAAAAGTGTAGTTAGCTAGCTCCAGCCCCATGTGATCAGCATGGATCACAAAAAGATCTTGGAAAAGAATCCAACTTCTTACAATCTCTCTCTCTCTCTCTCTCTCTCTCTCTCTCTCTCTCTCTCTCTCT
>CABHPQ010159786.1:10383-43025 GCA_902168405.1 Peromyscus aztecus
AGAGAGAGAGAGAGAGAGAGAGAGAGAGAGAGAGAGAGAGAGAGAGAAAAGGATCTTACAAAAAGATCTGTATGGCCAGAGAATAAGGGACTATGACGGAGAGAAAGGCAGGAGATAGACACTATGTTCTCAGCCTATGTTCAGGGTTTTGGTTTCCATCTCTGTAACTATGGATAACACAGAAGGGTTTAAGTGAGTGAACAGCCTGGATAAGTTCAAATTCTAAACTGATCACCTGAGCACCAATGGGAAACAACAGAAGGTGACATTAGAAGGAGAAAATAGTTCAGATTAGTGACAACTGCAATGGACTCTTTGTCCCCAAACAATGGCTGTCTCTCAAGATGATGAATTAACAGCGGTATTAGAATTCTAGGCTGATCGTCCCGGGATAAAGGGACCTTGCTATCTGACCTGCAGAATAAACCTACAATATAGTTAAGTAAACAAGTTATGGATACTTGTTTTGGACAGAATTCTGGTTACCATTTACTGACATATTGGTTGCTATGATCATTGCTGTCTATTTGCAGCCAACAATTGATCTGCCCCTGCTTCTCCTTCCAAGATCGTTGTTTCATGTCAAATAATCAGAATCCATTAATTTGCAGTGCTACCCTGCTTCCTGAAGCCCGATCAGTCTAAGGGTAATTCCATTAGTTTCCTCATGTAGTTGACTCAGGAATACATGGTGACACATTTCTAGTCAACGATGAAGGGAAGCTGGGGACTATGGCACTGTGCTCCTGAAGAGAATTTCTGTCTCATAAAGGAACCCTTGAGGAAAGGATGCTGGCTATGAAGCCAGGGACTAGCAGATCCTGTGGGTGGAGCAGCTGGGAGATAGATCTTTGGACCCGATCTTAACAGCACCATTAAGCAATCAGTCAACCAAATCAACCACCTTCCGGTCTCTCCCTGCCTGACTTCCTGTTCCATGGGATGATAAAGCCCTTAGTTTGAACTTATGTTTCTTCCATTTGTATGCAAAAGTATTGAAACCAACCAGCCAGGTGGCCAGGCTTGGAAAAGCTGATTGCTGCCCACAAATATATATCTATAATATGGATGATAGTTATATTTGCTGCACTGAAACACAGTTGTTAGGTTTATATCATATAATATAGCTGTGTGCTTAGTTTAGTACCTAATGAATTCTTTCAGTCTGCTGTTGCTATGGTGATGGTTTTAGTTCTTTCTTATATTGGAGTCAATGACAATGGACTCCAATTACACATGGCCCCATGTCTATAGGACACTCTCCAGCCAAGTATTTGGAAATAAATAGCTATTTTTTCTACCCAGATTTATCTCAATTTTTAGAGTTTTAACTGAACATGAAAATATGCCTCAGACTGCCTTGATCTCTCTCCCTTCCTCTCTCTGTCTCCCTCCCTCCCTCCCTTCCTCCTTCTCTCCCTCTACCCCATCTCCTTCTTTCCATTCCCCCATCTCTATCTTGATAATATAGTTCAATGAAATTAATTAGATTGGTTGTGCAGATGATTCAATTTGATTTCTAGGTTGTCAGAAACACCATCTGGGTAATCCTGGAGCCAGAACCTCCCCTTAGCTGTAGTCTCCCTCTTTGAGAAGGACTTCCACGTGATTGACACTGTGTAGGGCTCATCTCAGCAACTCTTACTCACTTGCTCTGTCACAGGGACTACTGAGTCAAGCACTTTCCTATTTCTTGAATGTGCAGATCAACAGCTCAGTTCTTTCCTCAAATCCTAAATAGGATGTTTGGACCAATGTCAGCGGTTAGAGGTTGCGACTCCCAAGATGAATTGGATAATTTAAAGCCCCAAATTATTTATTACCTTGGAGTACTAAGCCATAAATGCTTGCTTTTCTTTCTTAACTTTGTTTCTCTCTCTCTCCCTCCCTCTCTCCCTCCCTCTCTCCCTCCCTCCCTCCCTCTCTCCTTCCCTCCCTCCCTCCCTCCTTCCCCACCTCCCTACCTCCATTCCTTTCTTTTCTAATTTTGTTTTACTTGAGTTCACTGGGTAATTTCTAGAATCATGCTTCCTTTGGAATGTTTTTCTAAAGCCACATTCATTCAGTGGCTGGGGTTAGGCACCAAGTCATGTGAAATCTAGGCATTCTTCTAATCTCTTCCACCCCACAGTGAGATCCTTGTTGGCATCTCTCCAGCCGCAAGTGTACATACAGAGTGTTCTTTTCTAGAAGTTCTGATAGGAGGTTCAGAATTGGGCTGTAAAGGCTGGGACAATCATGGCAGTCAAGAGGATGGATGCCTCCATGAAGAAAGCTGACGTTTGAATGTGATGTTTGGTGCCAGGGGCTTTGATATAATATTACCATCTCCGTGTAACAGACACAGACCTAGAATTAAACGCAATAACACATCTAAGTTAATAGCTGACAACTAGTAGACATGGAGTTTGAAGCAAGGCTTGCCTCACTCTCAGCCCACTTTCTGGAAAAGCAATGTCATGTAGCCAGAAGTTGTTGTCAAAAGCATGGCTGTGGTATTAACTATTCAAAGTGGTCCTATCACTCACTGTGGTGCAGTTCTCAGCATATTGCTGGGCTCTGTGCCTAATTGTCCTCTCTTGTGTAACATGAATAATATTAGTACCCACATTCAAGGGTTATTGTGGCAATAGAGCATCTGGGCACTTCCTGGCATACCGTAGGTATTAAATGTAGACCTTAAATAAAATACTTTAACATGTTCTTTTCTATTAGGTACATGTGTCTGTGTTGCATTATTTCCACTCAGAAGCAATGACATTAGATATATTGTCATGGAAACACAAATGCTTCTAGATGAGTTGCTCGTTCTTAACCATAGAGCCCAAGTGTTTCAGAGTAAGATTTGAGTGTAGATCTTTTAGGGATGAGAAGAGAGTAGACAATTTTATTTATATTTTTTTTCTTGTTTAAAGATGATAAAAACATTTTATTTTCTTTCAGATTTGCTTTTTCTACACGTAGATCATCCTACTTTGTTTTTATTCTCTCCTCATACTGCTCTTTCCCATCCTTCCACGTCCTCTGTTGCTGGCCACCCAATTCTGTCCCCACATCTGTTTTCAGGACATTGTATGTTTCTTTAGTCTCTCTTGCTACCCCCATCCTCCTTTAGAACTTTCAAAGTCCACAATTTTTATAGTTCCCTTTATTGAGTCTTTGAAATTAGAATACCAGTGTGTTTCCTACCACACCAAGCATGGAATGAGATATTTTGGGGGATATAGAGGGAACCTCACTGAACATATTAAAAGTAAAAAGTCAACATTTCTACAAGCCTCTTAGACATTTCAGGGATTAACTGTGAGTGAGCAGGGCTTTACTTTTCAGGTCAAGGCTTAAACATTTAAGTATAATTTCATTTTTTTCTGTTTTGTTTCTTTTTCTTTTTTTTTAGAAGTCTAGGTAACACATACACGCACACACACGTATACATACACACACAAATTTTTCATCCCTTTTTTTCTTTTACGTATTAACAGAGCCTATATTTTCTTATTCATTTTAACCATCTTATCTTGTCTGTATGGTAAGGTGTTTTAATATTTTCAGTTGGTCATATGTAAGCAATTCTGTAATGACCACATTGGTCTTGAATCTGTGCTATTAATAAACCTCCAAACTGGAATAAATTTCATCAGCAAGTAAACAATACAAACAGAACACTCCACATAAATTCCCTTCTCTGCTTGTCAAGTAAGAACTGGAGAAATGCTTGTCTCTGCAAGCTGCATGAGACTCATAAATTCCTTCACAGGATGGGGAAATATTCCATAAACACAGACAATTAATAATCATGTTTCCATGGGGCCAATGAAGCCCCTCACACTTCCACTAAGCTGAGGAAAAGTAATGTTCTTCCCTTGTCCTTGAGAACTCTGCCCTGGGCACCACTGACCAATAACTTGGGTTCAGCGTAAGATAGAAATATAAACTGGAAGGTTTCCTTTTTTTGTGTGTATATGCACTTTTATATTTCTTTGTGTGTGGAATTGATTTCTTGTTTTTCTTCCAAGAACAAGCCCAACTTTCCTTTGTAGAGTCCCCTCTGTCCTACTATTAGCACACATGGTTGGGCTGAGTTGATTTTTCAGTCTGCTTCAGGAATCCGACTCATAGGAACCCGACCTATCAGAAAATTTCATCCTCTTGACCACATCATTGGTCCGGCCATTATGACCCCATTCTGGACCTCCTATTGGAACTTCTGGGAAAGAACATTCTGCATGTTCACCTGCAGCTAGAATGGTACCAAGGGGGACCTACTTGATTGGAGAGGAGTGGAAGAATTCTTGGAGATGAAGAAGCCAGCTGTGAAGATGTCATTGGAGCATTCTGATCTAACGCCTGGAGTCTCTATCCCTAAACTTTTCACTAATATGCTGGAGTAAAGAGTTCATTAAAAAATGTCTTTTAAGTTAGTTAAATTGGTTTTTATTATTTGTAATGAAAAGGTCCCCACTAAGTAATTAAATTGAGGTACAAAACACATCATAATATTAGGTATCTAAGATGGACAGAGTAGGAACTTGAAATGACATTGAAGAATGTATGAAATTTTATAAGGGAAGTAAGGCAGGAAGAGCCACTATAGAGAGAAATAACGTGATATGAGAACAGGAAAGGCGAGGAATTTAGGGTGAATAGGGCCTCGGGTTATAGTGGGAAGAGATGAGAAGTGGCTAGAGAGACGGGCAGGAAGAACACAGTGTATCGGGTTTTATACACCACACTAGGGAGCTCAGGAGAACTGATGTGATGGGCCGTGCATGCTGGCTTGCTAACTATGGTGAGGGGTGAGACATTTACTGCAGATGCCGTGGGTAGGAAGGTGGACTTGGAGGCTGTAGCAAAAGACTCATGAAAACAGTAGAATGTTAGTTGTGTTAAGTCAGTAAGCATAGGGAAACTTTGGTACATTTTCCCAGACTTGTATCTAATACAGGCATTACTGATTGGCCACTCCCCTTCTCATAAGTCAGGTGTTGCTGATTGGCCACTCCCCTTCCCATAAGTTAGGCTTTACTAATTGGCCACCTCCCTTCCCATTTCAGCATTCTCAGTTAAGTCAGGCTTTGCTGATTGGCCACTCCCTTTCCCATTTCGGCATTTTCAATGTTATGTTCCACAGAGCCAGTGCAGTTATTTGTTAACATTGCAACTCTGTTTGAAACCCATCTGCTCTTCCAGGGTATTCAGTAAGTAGTCAAGATGGATGGAGGAATGGTGGAACTGAAATTCTCGTGGGTTGACTCGGGATCCTGGGGTACACTGTGAGACTAGATCTCTTTAAAACAAGGAGTCTTTGCTGAGCAGGAAAAATGCTGTGACTGAGACCACAGGAACGTGAGAGACTGTAACTTTTCTTCTCTCAATGCAAACAACAACTTTGACCTGGCAACCCAAGCAAAGCTGATGGACTCCATGGAGGCTGGCGCTGAGCTCTGTGTAACGTTGGATGTGGGGCATGTTGCATTTCTTTGAGGTCACAGCTTTAAATCTGACCCGTGGCTGCAAGAACCACTGTCTGACAGCTCCTTGGCAGGCACTGTGAAGTGAGTTATGGGTCTCACGGCCATTTTCAGTAGCATGAGCCCACTCCAGCAGAGCTGTTCCAGAGTTACTGCTGGAGATGGGGAGGTATGAATGATGGAGACACAGCTGCTTCCTCCTCCTGCCAGGCTTCCTCACAGCCACTGGGAGGCTCACTGGGTTAAAGGCTACAGTGAGGGCTAGTTATCCTTGAGGAAGGATGCTGGATGCTGTCAGGGGGATTCTACCTTCTTCCTCTAGCTCAGAGACACAGTTTGAAAGAGCGGGAGTTAGAATGGCTTTGGAGTTGTGACCACCTCCTCTCCAGTAGCAGAGAGAAGCTGCCCCCTCAGATCAATCAGACAGAGAATCTTCAGAGCGGCATGCAATTTACATTTCAGTTAAAAGAAATCCCTCCTTCGGCGGTCACTTGGATCTGGTTTACAATTTTCTCAAGGTCTCCCTCAGTCTCCTCTCAGTGCCGTCTTGTGCTTGCTCACACGAGAAGAGCTATACACAATTGTTTTGAGGGACTTTAGTGTTTCATGGTGGAGCGAAGTAGGTCTAAAAGAGAGGAATGGTTGGGGTTTTCAGATTTCAAATGTCTGTTAGCATCTGCATTTTCAGAAAATTGTGAGAGAAAAAAAATGTGACAAAATACCGTCTGTGAAAAGGACAGCCACCACCTCTCAAGCAACAACCATGGCCAGCTCTCATTTACATTATCCCACCAGGAGCGCAGCTTGGACTGTCTCCCTCATTCATACAGGAAGTGAGAGTTGAGAGGAGTAGCTGGCCCAGGTAGAACCTTCTAGCTTGTGTCAAAGCCTGATGTCATCACGTGTCAGTCTGATTGTTAGGACAACGTTGTTTTCACTCTACCCTGATATGCCGCGGTATAGAAAATGGTTTGGTCTGAAACAGATGTCCCCAACCAAGATAAAGTAGGGTGACTTATACGTCCCTGTCAATAATGATTGCCAGGCCCTCAGCTGGGTACCTTAGAGATTTTCTCAATTCTTAGCCTAAACTGTATGTTGGGTCCTGTCTATTTCTTTTCCCCTTTTAAAGAGAAGGAAATGAGATACCAGTAAGCTCACCCAAGGACTCCTAGTTGCTAAGGAGAGCTGGAGTCAGGACTCAGGTTTGCTCTGCTGCAAAGCACACACGCTTGACCATGGAAACTGGTGTGGTGCATGTTAATAAAGACTAACGGAGGTGCATGTAGCTGCTTTAGGGGACAGATAAGTACATTAAAGAGCAAGTCAACTCAAATGAAGTGTTAAGTGACAATGATAAAGTGGCACAGGAATGTGGCCAATATGACACACAAAAGGCTGAGGAGTCGGGGTCACTGTGTATGCTGTAGGTACTGTGCTGGGGGGCAGAGTCACAGAGAGCCTCATTCCTGGGAAGTTTTGAAAGAGAATATAACTTTTCCGATTATCTCCTTGCCTTATTCTCTTTTGGTCAGTTTTGCTTTTTAAATCATCCCGGGATATCCATATCCCATTGATGTCTCCCTTCCTGCATGAAGCTTTCCTATGAATCCCAACAGTGCTATTCTCTGCACCACCAACCCAGACTTCTCATCATACTCTCCAGCAATGGTTATTATTGTTTCTCCTCAGTGGGGACCAGGGATGGTAAATGCATTTCAAATCAGATATGAACTCTGAAAGATTGAGAGAAGCTATTGAACTGCTGCTTCCATAGAGTCCCGAGACTTCCTATGAGCTCCGTAGGAAAGGTCACTGTGATCAATTAGTGCTCTCTGTCATGGGGCAGGTTGGCATGAAGAGGCCTGTGTACCACCATCTATCCTTCATTCTGCAAACACAGAGCTGCCCTTTGAGAAGATGATCCCTGGCTTCTTCAATGGCACACTCTCCTCAGTGTGTCACTTATTTATAGATTTACCGGTTCTGTGGCTCATCTCCCCTGGAGACTGAATCTGTAATTCCAGGAGAATCAGAAACCATTGTATTAAATTTCACTGGAGATTATAGGCGCGAAGTCTGTACTTTTAGTCGGAAGACAAAATAGTCGCTTTCTAAACAGCGATTGTCTTTTCCTTTGTTCCCACACTGTAACCCAAGCAGGTGCTAAACACCGACTTTAAGAATGTGGGACAGGAATCAGTGAAGGGAAGGGATCAGAAAAGCAACACCTTTAGGCTAAAATCAACTTCTGTGACAATGCTCAGGAGATCATTTTTTTTTCTCGTATCCCAATCCAGTCACATTGAACCATTTTTTTTCTTTGATATGACAGTACCTGGTTTTCTCTTCGACTCTTTTGTTGTCAGAGAACAATTGGCCAACAGGTAGGAACAGCTGGTTCACTGGTCCCCTTTCTTGAGATGTTATCAGCACTGCATCGAGCAACAGCTGTCAGGACTCACTCACAGTAGGATAACGGTGTGGACAAGCGCCTGCCTCGGATCCAGAGGCATCATTGCCTCTGGGGAAAAATGATTGGCAAACAGAGCTCAGTGGCTGCATCTGCCTTGGGCATGCCTTGACAAAGCTGGGCAGTCAGCATTGGCCCGGCGCTGCTTCTGTTTCTCCTCTTGCCACACTGCACATGCTGCTTCCCTGCTCTGGGAGGTTTACGGCCTTCAAGGATATATCCGGTCCGTGGAGAACAGTATTAAGTGTTCCTTCATTCCTGCCTTCTTGTCTACCTTGCCTTCTGGCTCATGTTCCTTCAGAGTCTTCACTCTTAGCTTGATTAGATTCCAGCTAGAACAGAGGTTCTCAACCTGTGGGTTGTGACCCCTTTGGCAAACCCCCGCCTGTCTCCGAAAATGTTTACATTACGACTCATGACAGTAGCAAAATTACAGTTATGAAGCAGCAACGAAATAATTTTCTGGCTGGGGGTCACCCAACGTGAAGAACTGTATTAAAGGGTCGCAGCACTAGGAAGGTTGAGAACCACAAAACCTAGAATAAGTTAGACAACCAGTGTTTCCCCCTCTTCTTGTCTTAGATACTTTTCTGTCACTGTGGTAAAACACCAGGAGCAAAAGCCATTTCCCAAAGAAAGAGTTTATTTTTGTCTACAGTTCCAGACAGGTGAGAGTCCATCCTGGCCGGAGGACACATGAGCACGCAGCGGGCATGGAGGCAGGAGCAGGAAGCTGAGGGCTCATGCCATTTACCACAAGCACAAAAGAGGAGAAGCAACCTGGAAGTAGGGTGAGAATTTACACTGTCAAAGCCCACCCTAGTGGCACACTTCTTCCAGGAAGTCTTCACTTAATAAGTTTCACCAAACAGCATCACCGACTTAGGACCAACTGTTCAAATATCTAAGCCTGTGGGAATCATTTTTCATTAAAACTACAACAATGGTTTTTTTTTTTTTTCTACCATACTTAATTTTTTTGAAAGTGGGGGTAGGGGGAGACAGGTCACTATGAAATATCCCAGAAACTTGGGATTCTCCTGACTCAACCTCCTGAGGGCTGGAAATACAAGTGTGTGCTACTGCACACCCTGTATTTTTCCTTCTAAGTAGTAAAATTCTTTCATTTTGGCGCTTTGTATATTTTTAATGTCTTTCTATAATATCCATGGGTGGGACTCTCAGACAGAGTGACAGAACAGAGGAGGAAGTGCTTATGGTCATAGCAGGTTCCTTTGAACCACACAATGGTGTAGTACTTCCTTCTATCTGAGTATATCCACGTAGTGGTTCTCAGCCGTGGTCCAGCAGTATTGATGTGTGAGTTTATGTTTGCTGGCACAGAGCCTTCGTATGGATGAAGCCATTTCTATTGGAACTGAGAGAAAAGTGGGTCATTCAGTGCTGTGTGGGGTTGGGTAAGACTTGGTGCAAATGAAAGACATCTAGCATGATGCTAAACTAGTCCCAAGGGAGACTGTATCTTTACTGAGACCTAAAGGCAGCCGGACTTTGTATACAAATATGAAAGGCAAGCTTAAGTAAGCAAATGTTGGAACTGAAAGTCACTGTTCTGGAGGATGTAGTACCACTTCCTGTTTCAGGAGAGCAGCTTGATGCCTCGCATAAGGAACACACTCAAGAACTGTATTATAATTTACAAAGTAGGATTGAGATTTCTTTTCTTGCTTACCCTCCCATGCCCAGTCCAAGACTGCCTTGAACCAAATGATCCTACATCTTCTCCCCAGAGAGTAAGAGTTTAAAAAGGTTTTTAAGATTAATTTTTATTGTTTAAGAATGTCATACATTTGTACAATGTATTTTGATCACATCCATCTCTGCTCCTGTTCCTTCAGTTCCTTCCCATTCCATCTACCACTTTAGCCTCCCTAAGTGTTTATTTATTTATTTTTTATAAACCCACTGAGTTTACTCAGTGTGGTCTGTATGTGTTTGGGTATAAGAATATCTCAACCCTACTAAAATATTTTAAAAAGTCTAATTAGATATATATGTTTCAATCCACAGATGAAATAGTTGCTTGCCTATAATGAGCACTTACTTAGTTTCTGACATGGATACACATAATTTCAGGAAATAACATATTAATTTAAAAATGCCGACACCCATTTTAAACTCTTAAGACAATTTTCTTCAAATCCTTCAGGTGTATTTTAGAAACTCATGACATTCTTCCCTCTTCTCTTGATTCCATTTCTTCTTTAGATTTAGGTTGTTCAAAAAGAAACTTAGGCTGTTGCCCAAAGATATTTCAAAGTTGACAGTGTCATGCTAAATTATGCAGAGCTCCATTGGCACCCGGCAGCCTGATGCTGGTTCTGGCATCCATTAAGTCTTTTCAAGGGGCCTTTTGGTGGCTTAGATGACTTGCATATTGCTCTTAGTGCTGTGCTGGGGCCATTAGGTGGGCACAGTTTTCCCCAACAGCCATGTAATATAGCAATAAAGTTTTTTCTTGGGTTCACTTTTGAACTTTATTCTGTCTAGAGAATTAGGAGGAAGGACTGGTAGCTGATGCAGGGGAATTAGAATGGGGAAGAAAGACACAGTGGTTTGATTTTGCCCTGGGCTGGACTGTGAAGACTTTGGAGCATCAGGCTAGAAGAGCCTGTGGAGAGTATGGAATCCAGTGTCTTCATAATTGAGAAAAGAAGTGTGCAAGCAGTTTTGATTAGGTATGTTTCCCCAGGATGCCTCTTTCTTTGACTTGGAGGCCCAAACTCTTAACCACCGCTCTCTCAGAGAAATCTATTCAGTTCTTGGTCTTACTCGTTATTAATTACAAATCCTTTAGCAGGATATATAATTAATTGTAATTAGCGCTTAGGAACCTGAGCCTTCAAAGTGTGGTAATAATCTCCATGGTGGTTTTATCAGCAGAGATGAAATGCTGTATATGGAGTGCTCATCTGTGTCTGATGCAGGGACTTCACATGCGGGGACTACTTTGACGTTATCACTACTGTCACCAGAAGTTGTAGGTCTTTCCTAGGCAGCAGATGCAGTCTCATAAGCCCTTCCTGTATTTCCTTCCTGAGACCCACTATGCTTAGACATGAAAACATAATAAAAAACAAAAACTAGCAAGAATGCTGGTGGCGTTAATGGAGTTGGATTAAGTTATACCCAACAGCTCCTTTTCTTTTTTCCTCTACAACTCTTATTAACCCTTTGAGCTCAGGTCAAACATTTCCTTGTACCTTGTACCTACAAATTGAGATTATGGTGTCTGAAGGTGAACGCATGGGGAGAAGATGAGATGGTGTGTGCGCATGCTTGTGTGTGGATGCAGACTTAAACACAGTCAGTGACATGAGGTATTACCCAAACAATATTGTCACTGGACAGTTTGAGTTGAAACAAAAGGACAGTCCAAAGCCTCAAGTCTGTTATTTATCCTTCTTGTTTGAGAAAATCAGCCCAGCTCCTGACAGAAACACTGAATTGGATATTGGTAAGAACTTGTCATTAAAGTCCTAATTAACAAATGTTTCATTGCTGCTCTCTCAGCGCACTTAATGGATAGGAATGCTTTCAGAGTCCCGGAGACATCAACCCAGTATTGTTCAAAAACATAGAAACTGTCATTTTCTTTTCTTGCCATAACCAAGACACATAATTTCAAAACATCTTTTTCTTTTTACTTGAATTGCTGTATCCAGAAAAATTGAGAGAATAATTGTCATGAGGCTGAGTGACCAGAGGCCACATTCTGGAATTCTTATTTCTGGACCCAAAGATTAAAAGTAATTGCAAATGATGGGAAAAGAAATTTGGAGAATGAGCCAAGGAAGGCAGGCTGGTGACTCCTTTTCCCACCATGTCTCTGCTACCCAAATTGACTCCTGACAGCCTGCAGATGTGATTATCCTAACATTCATCAATAGGTTCGCTTTCGCTTTTGGTAATTAACCTACTCCATATTTCCTTAGCACATACTATATATAATGCACCATGGTGGTTTCTATGGGTTCTCCTTTAAGCATAGGTATAATCTAATATGGTGAGAAAAGGTACAGGGAACAAATGGAGGGGTAAACAGGAAGTGGATTCAAAGTTCCAGAGAGCGCTAATGAGTCAATGGACCAAGCCTTAGTCCAACTTCAGAACCTGGGCTGCTGATAAGCACTCTCGGGGATTTAGGGACTAACCATATGCCTTTTTCAGTTAAAAAAGTGAACTGTGTACTGGTCTGCTGATCTCCGAGGCTGTGTCATAACCCCGCCTCCTTCCTGGTCAGGTGGCCATTGCCTGACTCCATCTTAGCTTCCCCACACTCTAATCTCAGCCTATAGACTACACTTTTTTCTTTTCTCTCTCTCTCTCTCTCTCTCTCTCTCTCTCTCTCTCTCTCTCTCTCTCTCTCTCTCTCGCAGGGTTTCTCTGTGTAACAGCCCTGGCACTTGCTCTGTAGACCAAGCCGGCTTCGAACTCACAGAGATCCACCTGCTTCTGCCTTCCAAGTGCTGGGATTAAAGGCCTTTGCCACCATCATCTGGCCTTTCTTTTTTTAATGGAAGCTGTGGGAGGGTGAGCGTACCACCAAAATCACTTCTCTTCCAAGATCCTTTTAATCTTACAACTCTGATTCAATTTCTTTCTTTCTTAGCACCTAACCTGTAACTTTCTTTCTTTTTTTTAAGTTACAACTCCCACAAAAGTTCTCTCTGAATGATATAACTGGGAACAATTTCTAGAGGTGTCAAGTCTTTGATGAGTTGTGGCTTGTCAATTATCTTTGGTCACTGTTTTCACTGACGCTGCTATTTTGCTTTGACCTGTCTATTTTCATGACTTTCCCCCAAGCCCTAACAGTTGTCACATTGATGTTTCATAGAAACAAGAGAAGTTTTTTGTCCTGTTCCTTCCTCAGCTTATCTTTTTTGCAAGTACCTGTCTTGCTTTCAATGGTAGCCTCGGTGCCTACCACGTGCCCAGCACAGGAGGTGCTCAATAATGCTCACCAAATTGTCTGCCACACACTGACCCTGTGACTTGCTAGGTGGCATGCTACTGCAAACATTTGTTTTTTTGACTTGTAGAATATGAGAGGAGATGTGGGAATAACGTCACCTCCGTTACCAAAATGCTGAGAGGATGCAGAAAGACAGTGAATGGAGAAGGATTAACAAACTCTGGATGCCAGCAAGGAAAATTCACAAGAAAGCATAACTTACAGGCTCTCTCTTCCTTTTGAAGAAGTCACCTTGGCTGTTCTGTCCCAGAGGCAGAGGCAATGCTTGAGGAGTCCAGACTGTGCAGCCGTCAGCACTTAGGAGCTCATTTTCCTCACAGATGATGTCTCCTTGATGAGGCCAAAGGGTAGAGCCATCCAGCAATTGCCTGGTCTCAGCTTGCTTTTTCTTTTTAACTTGAAAACTTGCCTTCCACACTGATTCCCTATTGTAAAGAAAAATCACAGTTGAATCCAGTTTAAGGGGAAGAACAGCAGAGTCACAGGCCAGAATGCTCCAAACCAATATTACATCCTTGTGTATGCTGGGAATTCTATTGAACTAGCTATTATTGTTGTCCACTGGAGCCTCTCCTTCCAGAAGACCTAGAGACAAACCTTTGAACAATAAGAGGAATGACAAATATTGCATTTCTTAATGTTACTATTAAGCTAGTATTTATCGAGTACTTACTGCAGACCAGGCATTGTACTCGGTGTTTTGCTTATATGTTCTATTCAGTCTTTCCCACAAAACCTGTGATGAAGGTAGAGCGCATTAGGATGCCTACATCACAGGTGAGAGATGGATGGCAGAGCGTTTGAGTCATTTTCTTGGACTAGAAGCCAAGTAAGTTAAAGCTGCTGGTGGAAGATATGGCTGCTTGAAGATGGAGGCTCTTCTGTTTCGTCCTCTTCTAACTGGTGATAATCCTGGAATGACTGAGGGTCAATTGCTGCGTGGTCACTTCAGGAGTTTCCCTTCTGTGTATACCAGAAGCTACCTCTGAAGCCAGGTGGCTTCTCACTCCAGAGATTCTCCAGTTTGTGTACATGTTGGTGGCTAGTGTCCAAGCCAATGTCATCTGACGTACTGGAGTATGGAGGAGGCAGGTGGAGCACTGAGAGCTGTTACTGGAGGATTCATCTCAGTGCTTTTAGCTAATGCCCAGAATTTATCGTTGAGAAGCAGGAGGCTGAGAGGATTGCCCGCAGGACCTGAGCTTTAGAGTTCTCAGCCCTGTGAGCAGGAAAATCGTACGGCCAACGTAAGCTGTGGTGTTGGGAGTAACTCATTGACCTCTGGCTCTGGGCTGTCAATCTCCACAGACATGGTGTTAATTCATCTCAGAAAAGCCACACAAAAGAAACAGCTGTAGAGTTTGGGCCGCCTGCTGACTTCTGACTCTTGCCTCTCACTCTGTTATTTTATGCCTCATCAAAGATGGCAGGGAACGGATCACCAAGTCCTTTACCCACAAGCCTCTCGTCACCACAGCTTCTCAGCATGTCTGGGTCCAGCCTTCTCTAAAGCCACAGTTGCCGGGTATAGCCAGGCAAGTTCTCCACCCAGAGGACTGTGACTCTATGTCTACAAGCTTCTTGATCTTTAGTTGTTACTGGTTATCAGACCACCATTGTAGCTCAGTCTTAAACAGTAGATTCCCTTGGAAGATGATTCCCGGCCACAGCCCTGTAAGACAGGGACCTGCTCTCCATGGGAGGGATCACTGTCTCACTAGAACCCGAAACTGGATTTGTGGCTTGAAGGACCCATGGGCTTATTCTATGGGGAGGGTTTCCAGGTCTTGCTAAGGCTACCTGGATCACCATCTAGACGATGAGATGTCTGCATCTCCTTCCCCCTCCATGAAGCTGCATGTCTGGAGCCATGTGCTGCTTGCTCCTTGTTGTGGGGTTGCTCTTCTATTCCCATACTCCCGTCACTGACTCCCCATCCCCACCTTGTGATTTGTGATGCTCTTCAATGCTCTCTTTGACATGGAGTCTGCTATTTGGTATCTTGACTTTTCATTCACCATGCCACATGGAGGCAGCTTCCATTCATTCTGCTATCTTCCATCGGAGGTCACCAATTTAGTTCTTGCTTTTTTTTTTTTGCTGTTTATTTCATTATTTTCCTTTTTAAAAGTATGCTTATAAGTCTAGACACTGTCTAAAATGTGAAAGACTATTTTAGCCTGGCTTCCCACACACGGGCAACCCAGTCTGGCACAAACTTTTATAGCAAGAATTGGGAAGTATTGAGCAGTGTCTACATCAATTTTCATCACACCACTGGGACAAGAGGCCAAGGCTTTCTTCTTTCTGATTTCTAGGTGCTTACAGAGAGATAACATGCTATTAATAAGCTTTATTTATTAAAAGTTATGATGCCAGTGGTCACAACACGGTAAATTGTAAAACTGTGAAAGCATTCCTCCCCATTTTTTTGTTATAGAATCCATCTTGCTATAGATTCCTGCTTTTAAAAAGTTTTCAAAAGTTATATTTATGTATGCGTCCATGTAAGTGAGTATGTACTTATAGAGTTCAAAGGACTACTCAAGGGAGTTGGTTTTCTGCTTCAAATATGTGGGTCTCTTGGATTGGATTCAGGTTGTCAGGCTTGGTAGCAAACACCTTCTCCTGCTGTGGCATCTCTCCTGCTGTGCCGTCTCACTGGCCCCTATAGATAAGCTCTAAAGGAAACGTGAAAAAGATGTAGTTGCACTGACTCCTTTTACCCAGCGCCACCATCCTTTTTACAGTCACCAAACACTGAAAACACTCAGATGGTATGATGGCTTCCATGACGGATGTGAGTCATGCTCCCACAGATCTTTTATTATATAGCAAGTGGAGCATAGAAGAATAAGAAAAATCCAAATAAATAGAGAAGTAAGTAAGTAATTTTAAATGATGTCAAGTGACAGAAAGAGAATTCAACAGAGGGATGGTTCAGAGGGTGTCTTTGTATCTGTGATAGCGGGGTGAGGGGGACTTTGCTGTCTTAGGACAAAAGCTATGCCATCTCTGTTATAGTATTGTGAACCATGGTTCCATAAATGACGCCTCAGTGCCAGTGTGTATTACAGCCCATGTTCAGTGGGAAGTACAGTTTGCAAGCCCTAAGCCTGGCATCTCAGAGACTGCATGGCACGTCACAGTAGTTCCTCTCTTGGTTTGTGTGATAAGCCGTGGGCCTGCTGCTGATGCTGAATCTTTGGAGATGTTTTTCACGTTTGGATTGGTAGAGCAGCTACGAGACTTTGAACAAGTCACTTCCCTGGTTCCAGTGTAGTCAGAGGACTGGGGCGGACAATCTTGATGGTCCTTTTCAGAAGAAAACAATGTTGAGGGCTCTGGTCCTTACGTGCCTTCTCCTCCTTAGACTGGGCTTCCCTTCCAATTGAACATTCATGATTCAGCTCAGCTTCACAGAGCTTTCTTCTACCTGTTAAGTGTATGATTCAGTTCTGAGAACTGCTTTCTCAAGCAAACAAAAGTCTCAATTCTGGGCAAACCCCAAAGACTTGCCCAAGAAGAAAACACAATAATGAAAATGTCTGGACATAGTACAGTAAAGAAATTAAGGATGGCCGGGCAGTGGTGGTGCATGCCTTTAATCCCAGCACTTGGGAGGCAGAGGCAGGCAGATCTCTGTGATTTTCAGGCCAGCCTGGGCTACAGAGTGAGTTCCAGGGAAGGTGCTAAAGCTACACAGAGAAACCCTGTCTCGAAAAACCAAAAAGAAAAAAAAAAGCGAAAAGAAGAAAAAGAAAAGAAATAAAGGATGAAGATTTTTGTGTCTGAGAAACCTTGGTTTGAGTCTCAACCATTATCCGGGGGCTTGGCTCAAGTAGCCAACACTTCTGAGTTCCTGTTTGCTCACCTGTAAAATGAGAGCAATGGTAATGTGTACTTCACTGGATTTTTATGAGGTATTGAGGAAACAGTTCACATAAAACGTCTGTTGTATGGTGTCCCCCAAATGTCAGCTGCTGTGATTATTTAGGTACATCCAGAGCCCTTTAGAACAGACTGTCTTTCCATGGTCACTTTCTGATCTGGACTGAATGTGCTGATCTTCTGTGTGAAGCTCCTGGCCTTTACCTGGATCCCACAAATGCTAGAAGTTCATTCTCTGCCTGATAGTTTCCTGCCTCTGGGAGTTCACTTCCTCCTTCCAAAGACAGAGCAGCTTTGATGAAAAGATAAGAGTTCAAAAGTAGTGGAAATAGCTTGCGAAGGGAGGAAGGGAGATAATCTTATATCTAAAAGAATTACTTGCCTAAAAAAAAGGAATCATAATTCAGTTATGCTTTCTCAAGGCAACTGTTTGATCTCTTGGTTAATCTTTTACCTGTGCACAGCATCAGAGTTGGAAACTTTTGCTCCTCAAACTCCCAGGCAATTTCCTGTTGTTTCAAGTCGTGAAACTCAGAATATTTCATCCCCCTTAGATATGTATCTACTTCTGGTGGATAGAAACAGCTGTTTAATGGCTGCCTAGCAACATTGCTCTGTGGCTGAGGACAGGCTGTGAGATGGTCCATGCAGCCGAACACCCAAGGGCAATTAGAAAGACAATGTAATTACACAAGTTGGAAATAGGTCAGGATTTGGGACAAACACCCAGATGCCTGGGAAAGTGGCTCCGGGATTTGAAAGCCCCTGGAGTGAGAAGTTATTTGGGTTGATGTGCCTGGGGGCCATTCTTTGTTTTGTTCTAAGCACTTAAGCAGAAAGAGTGCAATTCAAAGCACACTCCTTGGAGAGAAGCTGGGCGGGCAGTGCTTGTCAGGGTAGGTATGTTGGAGTCTGTGTGTTGGAAGATGCGTATTCGAATGCGTGAGCTACGGAGCTAGATGGCACTGTGAATTAGACAGCGCTGTGTTTAATGACTGTTTCTCTACTCCTTAGATGACCAAGGCAATGCTGTTTAAGTTCTCTGTTGTGATTTCATCTTTATGTTGGGTTTGGCAACAGAACTTACCGAATGCAGTTGTGTGGATTAAAGAGGACGATAAAAGTAGTGTTCAGTAGTGTGCTAGGCAGTTGGCAAACAGTTTAGCAGGATGTGACAAAATGCTAAGGCTGGCCCTCAGCTGTTACCACCTTCTACAACTCTTTCCTATGTGTTTACTTGTCCTTGCAGAGAGCCCACATTCCCATGTCAGTCACCGGAAGGCCAGGGGTGTTTCTTTTTACCACAGATAACATGGATTCTGAAGTCTACAGGGCAGGTGTGGAACATGTGCATACTGGAGTTGTCTAGTTTATGGGAGTCACCCAAGGACATAAGAACGACACGACAAAGCATTGATGACTTGTCTCTGGAAGCCAGAGCGGGCATGACTATGATTCCAGAAAAAGTTTCAGGAAACTGGCTCATTTCAAGCACAAAGGGGTTTTGAGGAAAAAATAGAGCTAGCTTTGCTTGAGACACATAAGCTTGTGGAGTGATGCAAATGTTCAGAGTCAGGTTATCTCTGTGAGCCAAGAGCATCAGAGCAAAGTCTCAGGCTCCGGGGCCAGAATGACTCGAGTCCACATTTTGAATTTTGGAATTTCTCAATACGTGATCTCTGACAGCTTCTGCAAATGAATTTTCAGTTTTCTCAGCTACATTGAAGGAATGCTACTCCGTACCCTGTAATTTTGAGTAGGTCACAAGTAGTGAATGTAGAGTGTTAAATCAAATCTTGATGTATGATACGCAGCTAATATACATTTGATATTATGTGTTTCTTAGAAGCTAATATTCATGACTATTATATCTTCTAGTCCTCAGATTAAAGTACACAGTTATCTTGCATACAGTGACTTCTACATTATTTAATGCTGTAAATATTATTGAGAACTAGTTCAGATTCTGTGATGGCTAGAATATTATTATTTTCCTTAAGGAATTTATATCTCAGTTGAAGGGGCAGACATATAAACAATCCAAGACAAAAGACCTCCTAGGCACTAAACAGAAGGCGCAGACATCATGCTACAAGGAGGGAAGAAAATGAATTCTGTGTCATGGGATCTGAGCAGGAATGTGCTGAGGAAGTTTGATGGAGGTTCCAGAGTGTGGACATTCTTGTGGAGGGCACAGAGATGGGAAGGTTGGAATATGTGACACAGGAATAGGAAAGAATGGATGCTCAGTCTGTCTGGGGGCTGCAGAAAGATGTTATGTAAGAGGCTGAAAAATTGAGTAGGGTTCCATACTGGAGATCTTGAATACATAACTATGATTGTTTGAAAAATATCTTCTAAAGCAACAATTTCGTTCACACATCTCCTCATCCCTTAGTCAACAGTGTTTACTTAGTGCCTGCTTCTGCCAGATAATATTTCGGTGATAAACCCACAAAGTGGATGGAGTCAGTGATTTAGCAAAGGAGAGAGACCATGCGTAAGCAGTTCCACTAGAAAGTGCTGAGTACATCAGTAACCAGGAAGGAAGAAAGACTGCTTCACATCAGGTGACCCACTGCCACTGGGGCAGTAAGAGACAGCGTTTGGCGTGGGGTAGCACTAAGCTTAGCTATTAAGGGCCTGAGTAAAGGTGAATGAGTGAAAGGGGTGAAGGGAGAGGATTTTGAGTAGAAATCTATCAGGATTTAGAGTTTAGATATGAGACCAACTGTGAAGGTCTCAGGACTTACAAGTGAGTTGAGTACTGGTACAGTATTAAATACAGGGGATGGGAGTTTGGAGGGACAGGAAGATCATGAAGAGCCATGTATCATATGTCAGAGACCCTGGATGTTATTATAGAAATCCTGGGAGATTTCAATTTCTGCTCACTTTGAATGTGGAGCTTCAGAGAGAGAGAGAGAGAGAGAGAGAGAGAGAGAGAGAGAGAGCATGACCAAATTACATTTGAATTTCAGAAAGACAGAACTCTCAGCAGATTAAAATGTAAGACCTGGAAACAAGGAGGTCATCTATCTAGTAAGCCACTGTGGCCATTCTGGCAGGTGCCACTAAGTGTACCAGAATGTAATTGTTGTGGCTCACTTCCACACCCGGGTAATATCATGTACAATGTAGTTGCTTGTAATGGTGTGTGTGTGTGGTGGTAGTGTATTTCTGTCATGTTAGTCAGTGTTTCTAGCCATTGGTGTGTGTGTGTGTGTGTGTGTGTGTGTGTGTAGGGCGGGGGGCGGGGCACTGAGGCTTCTGTACTTTCCCAATGGGAGGCAGAGAGGACCCTAATTTCTAGGGATATTTACTAGGAACATGACTTTAGTGTCCTATGCCGTGTTTGATGGATATGGAGAATTATCTTGAAAAATTTCCCTAAAAGTGGTCGCTTCACTTTCTAAGAGTCCTCAGTCTGCCGATGGAGATGGCAAGCACTGCCCGTTGACTCGAATGAAAGCTAAAGGCAGCGGCAGCTGTTAGAAAGAGGCGTAAGCAGGGCGTTGATTTGATAGCGATTGCACGTACTTCTGAACTTCTTGTTGCTCTTAGGAAATCAGAAGAGCAAACAGAACGGCGTTGGAGTGGATGTGCGAAGCTCCCTGACTTGGGCCTTGACTGATGGCCTTGTTGATTGGAGTGGTCTTGCACATTCACAGATGACGACTGAGGAGGCTTTTCTCGGTTCTGCAGTCATAGCATATCCTTCCTATCGTTGGCTATTTGCCTCTGCTGTCACTGAAGAGGGAGGAAAGAGCAAATGCGAACTAGTGCTTGTATTCATGCAAAAACTGATGTTAGAGCGGGGAGAATCATAATAGACCATGAAGCAAACTGGACTTGAAAATTAGTCTCCAGGTCGAGTACCTTGGTTCTAGAGCATGCCTCATTTCTGTTTTGTTTTGTTTTTTTAATCACAACATAAGAGTTTCTATATGCTTATTGGCCTAAAACAATATGAATGTATGATCTAAAGTGTGTGTATGGTTCAAGAACATGTGTTAATTTTGTCCTCATTTGGGAGCTTGACTTGAGGAAGATCTACTTCTAAATTCCCTCAGTTGCCCTCAAAATTAATTTTTTATGGATGAGGTACTAAATTCTCTGCCTTATGAATGGCTTTCTAGTGGAAGTAGATCTTAGTACCCAGAGGCCACATGGCCCTGTCCCTTCCAGGGCAATCCCCCATTTTTGTTCAGTAGCAAAATTTCTCTGTCACTTTGAGTTTCTCAAATTGCTTTTAAGGGCTTATCTGTTTAGGTCAGGCCCATACTCGATAACCAAGAGTTAACTGAGTAGGAGTCTTAGTTCTTTCTGCAGCATTTCCTTCTACTATACAAAGCACCCTAACTCCAGAGTGATAGCTGAGCATATTTAGAGTCCCATTCAGACTCAAGGGGAAATGATTACATAAGTGCCTGCCAGGGTACAGAATTCCTGAGAACTCACGTTAGAATTTTGACTTTCACAACTACCGACCAGGTTTATCCATAGGCAGAATCCCTAACCTTATCAGAGAGTTTGACCCAATTTGAAAAGTGAATATATTCTCAGTCTTACCTATCCCTGTGCAAACAGAGTCTCAAATGATACTTTGTAAACCAAGTTTTCTGCATCTGTGAGGGGTAGTGCCCACTGATACCCATTTTGCCTGGGAATTCATCTTTGGCTATTAGAAGTAGTACAGAAACAAGCATCTCTGAGATATGCAGACTTGGAAGCCTTTAAGTAGACCCAAGAGTGATGTAGCAGGGTCACAAGGTAGTTCTAATTTTAGTCTGTTCTTTTTGGAAACATTTATACTTATTTCCATAGTAAATGCAGCAGTTTAAACTCCCGTTTGCAGTGTATAATGGTTCCTTTTCTCTCCAAATTTTGCCAGCATTAGTTACTTTACTTTTCTTTCTTTCTTTTTTCTTTTTCTTTTTTGAATTTTCAAGACAAGGTTTCTCTGTGTACCCCCGATTGTCCTGGAACTTGCTCTGTGAACCAGGCTGGCCTCGAACTCAGAGATCCCTGGTGTGCTGGGATTAAAGGTGTGCACCACCACCACCACCACCACCACCACCACCACCACCACCACCACCACCTCCTGGCTACTTCTTTTCTTGATGATAACCATTCTGCCTGGAGTGAGAGCCACATTTTTATTGTTGAATATTGAAGTCTTAATGATGATTTATTATTATAATTAATGGGATCATGGGTCATGGGCAATTTTATATGTATATATTTTCTTTTTTTATTTATTCTCTCATATATTATATCTGGACTGCAGTTTTCTCTCCTCTTCTCTCAGTCTCTCCCCCCTCCTCTCAGTTCCTACCCCAAATTTTGTATTTTTTATCTTTGTGTGTGTGTGTAAGTGTGTATATGTATGTATGTGTGTATGTATGTATGTATGTGTGTATATGTATGTGCATGTGTGTGTGCGCACATGTGCATGTGTGTATTCATAAGTGTGGGCCTGCCTGTGTCCTGGCTATGCATGTGAAGGAAGCTCAGAAGACTATGCCAGCTGTTGGCCTTGCCTCTCGTCTTGTTTGAGACTGGGTCTATCTCTTCTTTACTACTCTAAGTCAGGCTAGCTGGCCTGTAAATCCCTGGAGATTCTCCTGCATCTGCCTCCCATCTCCCGTAGGAACACTGGCATTGGAAATGTATGCTAGCACTTCAGGTTTCCATGCATCCTGGGCATCTGAACTCAGGTGCTCATGCCTGACGTGAATGACAGGGACTTTACCCACTGAGCCATCTTCCAAGTCAAAGCGTAAGGAATTTTAAAGGTTATTTATTTTTGATAGGTATTAGCAGATTCTGCTCTAAGAATAATGTTGATGGTTGTTAAGTCTAACTGTCCAAAACTTAATGTAAATAAGAAAGAGAAAGGCTCACACCTAAGGCCCATGGCTACTTGAGGATGAGAGGACATTTTCTCAGGATGGTTTGACATAGGATAAGGGATTTGGAGTTATTCTTTTTTTCTTTTTTTTGAGACAGGATTTCTCTGTGTAGCTTTGGAGCCTGTCCTGGAACTCACTCTGCAGACCAGGCTGGCCTTGAACTCACAGAGATCCGACGGCCTCTGCCTCCCGAGTGCTGGGATTAAAGGTGTGTACCACCACCGCCTGGCTGGAAAGAGTTATTCTTAAAAGACCTGGCTTCTCAATTCCTGCAGAAGTACATGTTAGCAGTTTCTAATTCCTTTTAACCTCACATTCTTCTCATTGTTGGATTGGATATTATTTTTAAACAGTGAAATTATTAGTTCAGAAAATATCTAGAGACAAATTATCCGAGGCTGAACTCTCTGTTTGTGGATGTAATGGTCACCATGGAGCCTGGGGCATTCTGTGTATTTAAGACAAAACTGTACTGTAATGTATAATGTACATCGAAGACTTAAATTACACACAAATGGCTATGTACCCAGCGTGGGTGCTTTGTGCTTTAGACATTCAATTTTACATGAACGTGTGGAAGAATAATACTGGGGACAATGTAGCGTTTTTGCATTTACATTATTCTTTCCTTGGTGAATGTTTATTGCAGGCCTACTGTGTGCTAGGGGTCATTCTAAGTGCTAGTGTGTATCAGGGAATAAAACACTCAAGCTCCATGCTCTCATGGTACTTGCATTTCTACAGGAAGGGACAGCATATATGATAAGATGAGACGTTAGTGCTTGGTGTGTGCATGTATGTGTGTGTATGTGTATATGCATGTATACGGATGTATGTGTGCCAGTGCACACGCATATGAAGGTCAGAGGTTGATGTCAGCTGTCTTCCTTAATCACCCTGGACTTTTTATTTTCTGAGATAGAGTCTCTCACGAAAACCAGAACATACTCACTGATTCATCTAACCGACTAGCCAGAAGCCCTCTTATCCTCCTGTCTCTACCTCCCCTCACTGGGACTATAGGTATGTGATACTGTGCCTGGCTTTTATGTGGATGCTGTGGGTCGGAACTCAGGTTCTCATGCTTATGCAGTGTGGTGGTTTGAATGAGATGTCCCCCCTAGTCTCAGGCATTTGAACACTTGGTCACCAGTTGGTGGCACTATTTGGGGAGGCCTAGGAGGTGTGGCCTTGTTGGTGGAGGCATGTTGCTGGAGGTGGGCTTTGAGAATTTAAAGACTTGCACCATTTCCAGTTTGCTTTCTCTGCTTTGGGCTTGTGGTCCGAGATGTGAGCCCTCGGTGTCCTGTTCCTGCTGCCCCTCTGTGGTGGTATTGTGTTCCCCAAAATATTGTGTATGCTAATAAACTTATCTGGGGTCAGAGAACAGGATAGTCACAATATTAAACATAGAGGTTAGGCAGTGGTAGCATACGCCTTTAATCCTGGCATTCCAGAGGCAGAAATTCATGTGTTCAAGGATACACCTAAGCATAGTGACCCACGCCTTTAATCCCAGAAAGTCAGCCTTCAATCCCAGGGAGTGGCGGTAGAAAGCAGAAAGGTATATAAGGCGTGAGGACCAGAAACTAGAGGCATTTGCCCTGGAGAGGCATTTGCCCTGGAAGGGCATTTGCCCTGGAGAGGCATTTGCCCTGGAGAAGCATTCAGGCTTCTAGCAGCGGTTCAGCTGAGACCCATTTTAGATGAAGACTCAGAGGCCTCCAGTCTGAGAAAACAAGACCAGCTGAGGATCCGGCGAGGTGAGATAGTTGTGGCTCGTTCTATCTCTCTGACCTTCCAGTGTTCACCCCAATAACTGGCTCAGGTTTGATTTTATTAATAAGAACTTTTAAGATTCATGCTACACCCCTCCTCTGCTCTGTCATCATAGCCTCTAATCCTCAGGAACCATAAGCCCAAATAAACTTTTTCTCTGTAAGTTACCTTGGCCATGCTGTTTTATCACGGCAATAGAAAAGTCAATAATATAGACCTCAAGCACTTTGCCAACCGAGCCACTTTCCTGGCTCCTGTCTTGATGCTCATGTGCTATGTTAGAGTCTGGACATGCCAAAAGTCATAGTCCTTAACGCCAAAGAGAAGAATGCCTCAGGTCACTCATTTGTGAAATCAGAATGATAGCAAAACAATACAATATGTATTTCACAGCTTTTTCATTTTTGTTTGTAAATTTTTATTAGTGCATGTTAATTATGCATAATGAGTTTCATGGTGATATTTTCATACATGTAATATATTTTGTTCATGAAGTTTTTAATGAGGCTCCAATTTAGATAATTTGTCTAGAGAATTATGCTTGAATCATCATTACAACCGTTATCAGCCTTGGGGGTTGTCACATAGCTGGCTTTCAGATCAGCTGTTTTAAGCCTGCCTGTTAAGTGACCGTCTTTGCTTATACATTTCCATCGGTGGGCACTGCCCTCATATCAGAGATGTGTACACAAAGCAAAGTCAAGATTCGGAATTCATTACCTGTTCATTAAGTAAAAACCACCAGCATCGACAAAATGTCAAAATGCCAATGAAAAAAGATACAAGACTTGAATGTTCACGCTTGTCTTTGGGCTGAAAGAAAACTGAAGATGGCACACTGGGCTTCCCACATCCTTCTCATAAAAGGAGACCTTTATGCTCTGGCAGCTCTTCTTGACACTTGTTTTAAGAACCAGGATGCTTAATCACTGCTCTTTCTGGAGTTCCTGGGCCAAGAGAGCAGGTGTTAGGAGCTGTTCCGCTGTCTCTGTGAGCAGCCACACAGAGCCAGGGCTATCACGGCCTGGCTGACTTGGCAGTTCTGGTAGATTAGACTTGAGAGCAGTAATTTGTGCTCCGCTGGGACCAGGAATAAATTCCAGCTACCACAAGCAAAGTAAATTTCCAAGCTACTTTCCTTGCTCTCCAAGTTCATCCCTTTCATTTTCTGATTTTCTTTCTTACTTCTTGTGTGTGTTGCAAGGCGTGCAAGTCTAAAAGCATACTTCATCTTGCTTTCTGGAAAGAAAATTCACTTGCTGTGCAACAATTTTACATGACGACTGATATTGCTTTTTAATATCATTTTAATTGAGAGGCCAGGTCGTGACTTAAATCAGGTTCTCTGGTCTTCAATTTCCATTTTCTGCCCATAAACTGTTCAGTTAATAGCCAGAAATCATAGTCCTTCCTGAAAGGATAGGAGGAGCTGGCTGTGATAAAAGAGCTTTTGCTTCAAGTTCAGGTAATCATTCAAAATCTCATTAAGAATACATTTCTCGAGGCTCTTTCAGATAACTTGAAGACGAATATTTAATAAAGAAAACACATTTCTTCATGGTGGAGTTGGTGGGTGGGGGTAGACAGAGTGGTTGGGATGATATGATTCTTTCTAGAACTTCAATAGCTTGCCTAGTTGCCACTCAGAGATAACTCATATGGGAAACAGAGCTACGTTGGGCAGGATATAATGTATAAGTATCTCCCAACTTTTACGTGCATAGTATTCTCAAAATTCTCCAAAGGGGAGTGCAGAGGACTTTGTGGCTTGGGTGGAGTGAGTGTTAGAAAGTGAAACCACAGGTATAGACTGTAGGATTTGGGTTTTATTCTATTTGGGATGAGAAGTCACTGTGGATTGCAATGATGAAAGTAGTAGCTACAGCATTTTATTTTCCTACAAGCAATGTCCAAGAGCTCTCATTTCTCTACCTCTTTGCTTCTACCTGTTCTTATTGTTAGCCCTGTTGTGTTAATATTTTGTCAGCTTGATACAAGCTAGAGTCATCTGGGAGAGGAAATGCCTGTTGAAGAATTGCCTCCATCAGATTGGCCTGTAGGCAGTTCTGTTGGGCATTCTTTTATTGTTTGATGATTGACGTGGAAGAGTCCAGCCAATGGTGGGTGCTGCCACTCCTGGGCAGGTGGTCCTGGGTTATTTAGGAAAGCAAACTGAGGGGCCTGGAGAGATGGCTCAGCAGTTAAGAGGACTGACTGCTCTTCTAGAGGACTAGGCTTCAATTCCCAGCACCCACGTGGCAGCTTACAACTGTCTGTAACTCCAGTTCCAGGGGATCTGATACCCTCACACCAATGCACATAAAATAAAGTTGAATTTTTAAAAAAAGTCAGAAAGGAAACAGGCTGAACAAGGCATGGAGAGCAAGCCAGTAAGCAGTATTCCTCCATGGCCTCTGTTTCAGTTCCTATCTCTAGTTTCTTTCCTCGAGTTCCTTCCCTGATTTCCCTTCAGGATGGACTGTAAGCAGAAGCATGAAATAAACTCTTTCCTCCCCAAGTTGCTCTTGATCATAGTGTTTATCACAGAAACAGGAAAAAAAGTAGAAAAGTCATGTGGTTCACTGTGACACAGTTGTTTTGCTCTCCCTTAATGACTCAGTGATGCTAAGGAGCCTTTCTTGTGTTTATTGGCCACATGTCCATCTACTTTGTGGAACTGTATATTCAGCTACTTTGCTAAATTTTTACGTTGAGTTAACAGTCTTTTTATTGACTTGTAAGAATTCTTTACATCTTCTGAATACACATTATGAGCTATCTTATTTCTACAATTTTTTTTCTCATATGCAACTCTAGGTTGACAATTATTTAAATCTCTTCTGGCTTTCATTGTTGCATTTGGAAAGTTGAATGCCAATTTAAATGTAGTTATTTTGTAAGTTATTTATTGTCCCTCTGGCTATCTTTTTCACTATTTATAGTGGGGAAAGGGTGAGGTGGCGCAGTGCAAGTGTGGAGATTACAGGACACCTTGTCCCAGAGATCAAACACAGGTCTTCAGGCTTGGCACCTAGTTAGTGCCTTTACCTACTGAGCCATGTCACTGACTCCAGTCTTTAACTTTTTTTTAGACTTTGATTTTTAGAGCAGTTGAAGGTTCATAGCAAGGTACAGAGATTTCTTGTGTGTCTGTGTTCCCAAACAGACGTAGCCTCCCCTATTATTGATGCCATCCCAGGAGTAGTGCACTTGTTAGAGCTGGCTTACAGTGAGTGGCCTGTTGTTAGTACCTGGAGCCCATAGTGTCCATCAGGGATCACGCTTGGATAACGTTCTACAGAACTGGGTGCATGGCTAATACACACACCAACTACCCTTGGATGTTTTTACAATCTTGGCTTCAGTTTGGCGTTACACTAGTGTTGTGCTTTGACATGTCTCCTGATACTTCTCTATGTGAATCTTTTCTATGTATCTTATTTAATATCACTTATTCCTCTCTGTGTGGACTGTAGTAATTTGGGGCATATATATATATATATATATATATGTTATACATATGCACTTAACCAGGAGTTGAGCAATTTTGTCATAAACAAAATTGGAATATAATCCCTTTTGACTTAAGTGTTTAGAGTTACTAGACGTTTTTAGGGTTAAAGAAGGAAGGGGTCTTGGAGGAGAGGAGGGATAAGACAGGGGACAATGGAAGTGAACATCTGGTGTCCTCCCCTGTAGCTCTGTACCTTGCTTTTGGAGACAGGGTCTCTCACTGAACCCAGAACTCATTGATTGGTTAGACTGGTTGGCCAATGGGAGGGTGTTGTGTTGTCCCCCCCCCTCCCCCGCCTATCTCTGCCTCCCAATACTGGGATTAGAGGAGCCACATCCGGCTTTTTATAGAGGTGCTGGAGAATCAAACTCAGGTCTTTGTATTTGTACAACAAACATTTAACCCATGAACCATCTTCCCAGCCTCAAGAAAGGTGTCTTTATTCCTTCATTTACAATCTTTGCATATGCATTTCTTCTGCCTCTCTTCACAGGCAGGATTCTTCTGTTTGTTGCATTTGATGAGCATAGTTTCCAGTTTCTTCTTGATTTCAAAGAGAAGAAATTTTTTTTGATCTATCCTCATTGATCTTGGCATGATCTGTACATTTTTGTAACCCACCATTATCAGCTTAATGATAATCTTTTTTTAATAAATATTTTTATTTTATAATTAATTTAGTTTTATGTATCAGCCACAGATTCCCCTGTCCTCCCTCCCCCCACCCCCCCACCCTTCCCCCCCAATCCATCCCCCATTCCCACTTCCTCCAAGGCAAGGTCTCCCCTGGGGATTCAGTCTAGCTTGGTAGATTCAGTTGAGGCAGGTCCAGTCCCCTCCTCCCTGCACCAAGGCTGAGCAAAGTGTCTCAGCATAGGCCCTAGGTTCTAAAAAGCCAGCTCATGCACCAAGGACAGGTCCTGGTCCCACTGCCTGGGGGGTCTCCTAAACAGTTCAAGCTCATCAATTGAATCACTTATCCAGAGGGCCTGGTCCAGTTCCATGGGGGCTCCTCAGTTATTGGTTCACAATTCATGTGTTTCCACTAGTTTGACTATTTATCCCTGTGCTTTTTCCAATCATGGTCTCGATATCTCTTGCTCATATAATCCCTCCTCTCTTTCTCTCCGGTTGGACTCCTGGAGCTCCACTTGGGGTTTGGCCATGGATCTCTGCATCTGCTTCCACCAGTCACAGGATGAGAGTTCTGTCATGACTGTTAGGGTGTTCGGCCATCTGATCACCAGAGTAGATCATCTCAGGCACTCTCTCGACCATTGCCAGTAGTCTATAGTGGAGGTATCTTTGTGGATTTCTGGGGATCTCTCTAGCACTCTGCTTCTTCCTATTCCCATGGAGTCTTCATTTATCATGGTGTCCCTTTCCTTGTTCTCCTACTCTGTTGCTGATCTAGCTGGGACCTCCAGCTCCCCTAAGCTCACTTTCCCCTGACCCTTGCCCTCCTAATCTTTTTACTTTGATTTGGTCAATCTGAAGAAAATAGGCTAGAACATGTTCATCTTAAAGGCAAAATAGCCTCTACCCTTAATTTTGCACACCTTTGTCAGTATTTTAAGTTTTTTTTTTTTTTTATTTTACCATGTTAGTTCTCTGGATCTAGATATGAATTTATGTCTTTAGTAGGGTTTGATGAAAAATTTAAAAATAAGACAGTAGCTTTCCTTTGCTTGTACATTGACTAGGGGCTCTGTTTCAGTCTGTGACCTGTGTCTTGTCTTCTAGATGAATCTTTTGAATTGCTTTTTTTTTATTTTTAAGTTTTGAAATTTCAACTGACAATCTTTCTTTCCTTTCCTGTCTCCCTCCCTCCCTCTCTCTCTCTCACCCTCCCTCACCCTCTTCCTTTCTGCTGCTAAAGGTCAACACCCTGCACCCCCAACCCTTTGTTGTAACCCTATGCATGCTAGGCAAGCATTCTAGTACTGAGCGACACCCTAAATCCATGAAAATCCTTTCTTTTCAATTGAGGGTCTTTAATTCATTTCCATTCAGTTTAATTGCTGGTATTTTAAATTTATGTCATTAATATCTCATCTTTTCTCTCATTTATTTTTGTGCATTGAATATTTTATTACTTAATCATTCTGTTTCTTTCTCTCTAGCTAATTGGAAATCACTCTATTCTTTAGAATTTACCCTAGAAATTACAATTTGTACATTTATTTATTGTGATAGCATTCATTGTCAACTTGACAGAATCACCTGAAAGATGGTCCTCAGGACATTCCTGTGAGGGACTGTCTTGGTTAGGTTCATTGATGTGAGAAGATCCATCTTAACCATGGGACCATTCCCTGGGTAAGGAGCCAGGGTTGTATAAAACAGAAGAAACAGGACCAAGTTGAGTGCATGCATCTGTCACTCCCTGCTTCCTCTTTAGATGTAACATGAGCAGCTCCTTCAAGATCACAGCTGTGACTTCCCTACCCTGATGGACTGGGCCAACCCTTCCCCCCTTAAGGGCTTTTGTCAGGATGTTTTTTCACAGTGACAAGAAAAGAAACTTAGACACCCAATGAAAACATTTTAATTATTGACATTTCTTTTCTCTGTTTTCAGTATTAACCCACCTTGGAGCACAAGCTTCATTACCTGCTTTCTCAAAGTAAATCAATGCATTATATATATATATATATATATATATATTTTTTTTATTTTTTTTCATATGTATATGTATGTCAAAATTCAAGTCAGTATTATTTTTATTGTATCAATGCTTATTTAACTATGCCTGCACACATTCATCTTTTTTTTCCCCCTCCTGAGAGCAGACATTGCATTTGGATATGCTATTCCCCACTGAGGGATCAAGATACTCTTTCCTTCTTGTTGGAAATTTTCCTTCTTTTAAAAAATCTCAACAATGTAAAACACTTTATACCATGAATATATACAATTATTGTATGTCAATTAAAATGTAAAAGAGCTGATATTTTAGTCTATGTTACAATCACTTTGTCATGCACAATGCCTTGGAACAAGCAGAGACTCCTCTGTGAAATCTGAATTGTGCACAGGTGGGATGGAGGCATTATGGAGATGTTAGAAGGAGGAAGGTGGCAAGCATGGTGTGGGGGAGCAGAGGAGGATCAGCAAAAGCTGAACTTACAGTAGGAAAACCCATTGCTTTGTGCTGACTAAAAGCAAAATAGTAAGTAAAGATGAACTGAATTATCCTTCATGGAGCATTCACGGTAAAAGTAATGTTTATTAGCTGCAAATGTTAACCGTAGCTTCTTAGAAAGTAAAATTTAATTCAGATCTTCCCTCTTTAGTCTATTTGGATCTGGTCTTTGTAAAATTTCTTTAAAAAATGTCTTTGTGAGCTTCTAAAGTTGTTTAATATTCTACTGGTGTGTAAGTTGATTTTCAGTACTGAAACTGATTGTTACAGCAATAGCTTTGAAACCTATGGTGCAGCAAATGCCAGGGAGGACTTTTTAAGACAAGAAGTCCTTAAAGTTAGCTCGAATTGGCTGTGATTCTTGGGTGTGGAGGAGCTGGGAAATGGGACCCAGGCATCCATGCTTTAAAGGAGCTACCAGGTGTTCTGATATACAGTTAGGAAGTCTGCTGGGCTTTTATCTGTGAAAACCATTTTTTTTTTCCTGAACTTCATTATAGTGATACATGTATTTGCCCACCTTCTTCCATATTTATTGAGAGCATGTGAAGTATTCTTTTAAGTGCTGGGACTGTAAGGTCAATAAAACACTTCTTCAAGGGGTTTGTCATCTAGATAGCAGGATCAAGCAGGGTCTCAAATATCCTGTGCACAAAACAGAAAGAGCCCAGCACTGAAAAGTGAATGGCTGTCTGATTTCCTCCAACAGCAGCCATCAGGTTGTTGTTCAAAGTATACAGTTGAGATCTTTGTGCATTTGTCCAAAGACCTTAAGGTAGCAAAAACCAGAAACCTACCAAACTAACAATCACCCACCACTCCCCCATCTTCCTACCCCTGCCTCCCCCCAAAGAAAGGCTTGTTATGGCTTGAGGGTCAGTTGGCCAAGATGGAATGACCAGAAGGTTTCTCTTTCTGCTGATTTAACCAGATAAGTGAAATCTCCGGAACTGCAAGCATATATCAATCTCTGCTGTCTTCTACACTTTGCTATATAGATCCTAAAAATAGACCCTCAGCCTTGAATGGCTGTGTGGTAATAGAACCGTCATGGGTAGAAATATGACTTCCTGTCAATAAATATTTACTACTAAGGTTTGGATTTATGGCAGCAATTACCATCTCCATGTTGATGCTCCTCCAGTGAGTTAATGGCTGCCTCAGCAGCAATTTCCGACCCTGATCTATTTGGGCCCATCATTAGTTGGAAAGGGTAACAACCAGTAGGCAGATGGAGCTCTGAGCTGGGAAAGGACAGGAAAGGGAGATTATACTGCCTTGAAGATATATGATTACAGTGTGTTCCCAGCTGTGGAACCAGGGCCGTAATAACTCCTTCTGGTTTCAGCCTCATGCTCAGCTCTTCAGTGAGCTTGTCTCACAATTCTCATGAAAAAGATACTTCTGTTCTCTCTCTCTCTCTCTCTCTCTCTCTCTCTCTCTCTCTCTCTCTCT
>CABHPQ010159787.1:0-27955 GCA_902168405.1 Peromyscus aztecus
ATGTGTTGCCTGATCCTTGCCTTTATTGACCCTTTTGAGACCCATAGCTACACTGCGTCCTAAAGCCTCCTACCAGAGATTAGGTTCTAGTCTGAGGAACGCAGCAAAAAGTGATGCTTGCCACTCTCTGCCCAAGCCACCACACCTTCCTGAAGGGCACCTCCATGCTTGTTTCCCTTTCATTTGCTTGGCTAGGGAATGACCTCAGGAATGACCTTGAATGTCACTAGTTGAAAGTTAGTGAACACAGAACCACACCCCTGTCTTCTCCCTTCCCCTGCCACCCAGGAATAGCCACAATAAATATTAACTTTGAGGACCATATAAATTTTTGTCTTATATCTGATAAGATTTGGAGGCTTGTTATAGTTGCTACTGTTAACAAGGTCAGCTCAGCAGACTTGCAGCATTGAGAGTCAACCCTGAATAGGTGAGTTAATGCAATCCAGATTTACAAATAAGGAAAGTGAGGGTCTGAGAATCGAGCACCTCACTCGGAACATCCGGGAAATGAATTGTGGAAACGCTCTGTGTCCCTTGAGGCCCTTTCTAAAAAATAACCACCGGATAAATAAATAAATTTGGCTCTAAGTCTTGAAAACTGATATTGGCCAATACACTAAATAATGAAGGCTGTGTGAATTAAACATTATTGATTATTGTCCTGTTAGGTGTACATTCCTAAATACAGCTGCTCTTAGCTTTCTATTAAGCTTTATTTTAAGTCATGTTTGCAAGAATTATCATGTGACTCATATTCACTGATGTTTTGGTGAAGATTGGCATTCTATAGTTCGATCATTTCTAATTTCCCCCATCTTAGCATATAATTTGTCTTTCTAATTAAACTCTGGTAGCATTTAAGGCTAGGTTCTCAAACGTATCAAAATTAGGGGAAACTAGGCTCTTCTCTCTTCATTTAAGTAAATTTTTCTAATAAGAATTGATACATTTTATCATAGAGAAAAAAAAGCAATTTGAAAGTCACCTCAAAAGCCAGGTTTTTCACTGTGGAATTCCGGTTACAGGTTAGCAAGAGAGATGGACTGCAACAACCTGTGTAGTTTCACAGTACAGCAAGAGGCACCAGTGTAAATGTTCTTGTTATTAGTTTAACACAGTAACAAAGACATACATGTAGAGTATGTGTATACATATATCCATCTCTGTCTACTGAAAAGGGCTAAAAAGAATGGCAATCAGCAAGCAAACGGACAAACATTTGTTTCTGATATAATTCTCAAAACAATACAATCAAAATAAAAATATTTAAGACTTCTAGAAAAGGTGGCTAATTCTAGAACCAGTTGTGGAAAGATACAAGGTGATCCAGGAACATCTTGTAAGATTATAAAGTAATGAATTTTTTTAATGAATGTTTTTTTAAAAAGAGAAAAAGGGCATCCCATCACAATAGGGTATGTCAAAGAGACACAGGAGTCAAGTGGTTAACCAAAAGTATGGTCAAGGGCTAAATTTAAAATAGTTTCAACAATCAAACAGTCTATAATTATAAAGCAAAGTGCAAAGAAATATATATAGGTTTATATGAAGGTAAATAAAAGCTAAATAGAATGACACTGTAAAACAGACCAGTATCCTGCATGGATAAATTTCAAATGATTTGCAGTCCCAGCTTCAAGGAGGAAGGAGGAAAGACTAGCTCTTCACACCTGTGGAGTACCTGCACATGGCAATTTTCCCCTCAAAAATATAGTGTGGAGTATGGTTTATTTAATTCACAATGAAGGAAGCTGATAAGCATGAATCCAGGCAAGCAGTTGGGTTCACATTAAGAGTCACATTTATAGAACACATCCTTGATGGGATACAGAAGCAGCACTTTCTCTCTGTGCTCTTCCTTCATCAAATCGCATCTGATCCTGAGAGAAACATCCCACAGTTCCTATTAGGGAAAAATTGTAAAAGGACCCCATGAACCTCAAAAGTTTTGAGTAGATCAATCAAAAGCAAGGACTGTCTGAGACACTTTCCCAACTAAAGGACACCAAAGGAAACATGACCACTAAATATTATGTGGGTTTGTAGATGGGATCCTGGGACAGAAAAAGGACATGAGTTAGAAACTGAAGAAATAACTATATCAAATATACTGTACTAATATATTAACAATGGAAGAAATTGGATGATAGTTTGAAGTCATCTTCCTAAAATTTTCTAAAATACTTCAGTACTTTCTAAAATTTTCTGCAATCTAAAATGTCTAAAATTAAGCCATTTTTATTGTATCACCATCAATCTCATCATCAAATTATAAATAGAAACATTTTAATGCCACCTTTATCTTTCATTTGTGAATATGTGCCTTTATCTTGCCAGGTGACTTCATACTGCATATAATTTTCACTTAACAGTGAATGAATGTATTTCCATGTATTATAATTCTACACGATGTCTATTTATAACAGTCATTCATTTTAGCAAGCCATTATACTTCACTTTTAGTCAATTATATATTATAATCTTTCCCCCAAATTATGATGGATCTATTAGGCGAGATAATGAAGGAAGTGCAAAGGAAAAGCTAGGACAGAATAATTGTGGCATACTTGTGTATTGTGAGAAGTGAGGTGGACGTCTACTGTTGGTAACAGTGGAAACATGATGCACTGAGAAAGAAAAGACCCAGATATCAGTTCCAGCCTCAGCATTAACTCTGTGTGTAGCCTCGAAGTCCCCTAATCTCCCTGCTGTCTAGGGTCCTTGTTTACAAAACAGAATATGCAACTTATTGAACAGAGTCCAAATTTTACTGTTGTTATTTTAAGACAGTTTCTTAGAAAAACGCATGCAAAAAACCTGACCAAGTATATTTAATATAATAAAGAGACTGAAGAAAATGGTTGTAGATATTCTAATACTTCAGATTCACTTAGTGTCTGTGTATAGGAGTGTTTTTCCTGAATGCGTGCATGTGTACCACATGCATGCCTGGTGCCTGTGGAGCTCAGAAGAAGGCAATGGCTTCCCTGGAGCTGGAGTTACTGATGGTTGTGAGCCACCAGGTAAGTGCTGGGAACTGAACCCAGATCCTCTGCAGTAATGTATACTCTTAATTGCTGCGCATCTCTCCAACCCTGATATGAATACTTCTCTTTTTTTGCTGTGTAACCAAAAGTTTTGGATCATGTGGCACTGATGGAACACATTATAAATGGTAAAAAAAAAAAAAATCTGATAGTTGAAAAAAAAAGGCTTCCCTTTGAGGGAGAGAGAGAGGAGTATTGCAAAGACCTTGGGTTCAGCTGAACACAAGGAGTGGCAGTCTAACAGCAGAATGACCTTCCAAGAAAACTGGCAAGGCCTTAGATGTGAAGAAGTTTGTAGCTTAGACTGCCTAGTGAAACATCAAGAATATTACAGAAACTATTTCCCAACACAGTCACCAGGATCGTTTCCAGTTTTATGAGGCTGGAATTTTTCTACAATCTCATTTACCCAGTCCTATAAATTCTGGTTCTTAAATATTATCTTTTCTCTTAGACTAGGCTGTTTTATTTGCCGCATCAGCTGAAGGATCACTTCTAATGAAGAAAAATAAATATATGAAGTATCGATTTAGAAGATGGGCCCATTAGCTTGTTTGTGTGCTGAGGTGCGCACCCCTGTAAGCATCTAAAGGAAAACGGGTCTATGGTTGTTACCGAAAAAGTGAGCAAAAAGCATCCCTCGAGACCCTGTCTTCTCTATGGAAGTCATTCCGAATTGGAAAAATCAGTTCACAATCAAATTGAACAACTTGTTCTCAGAATTTCTTCATCTTGTTTGTAAGTTTGTTTGTTTTATTTTTCCCCCAGAGCAGGAACTTATGAATACCCTAGCAGCTTTAAAATTACACACACGTTTGAAACTGATCTGGTCTGCTGGTGAGAGTCCCTGGCCTTCACACTTAGGAGCACCGAGGGCAGCATTGTGGGAGCTTTCTTTCTCTATGATGGAGACTCAGCGTTTTCTGCAAGATCTGCAGTATATTGCCCCCTGCCCACCTAGCTCTCTTTCTTCAGACGAAACTGCCAGCTGCGTCTCTGAAAGTTTTGCTTCTGAAATTGGGTTGACAGAAGAAAATTATCCTAAACTAAAGGTCCTGAAGCGACTGTGATAAGGAAAGGGGGGTGGGGGTGGGGGAGCAGAAGCCAGTACTAAAAACTTTAGGTCCTGAACCCTCAAGCTTACAGAACGTGAGTATAATACTTAGGGAGAAGATACACTGCCCTGTGTCTCACACACACACACACACACACACACACACACACACACACACACACACTCTTCTATTGGTAAATGCCTCCTCCCCAGCCTCCAGAGCGATGATGAAGAGATCCAGGGAGCCCCAAGCACTGGCATAGATGGGGTCTCTGGCAGGCCTCAGCTTAGAGCTTGTGGCAAGGCAGCCTGGAAAGTGTTGCAAGGAAAGCATTTGCTTTGTGGAATGTTGAAAATGCAGCATCATCCTCTCTGCTCCCTTTTCTTTGGCCAAAAGACAGAATTCGAGGGCACGGGGCTCAAAGAGGAGCTTCAAATCTGCCCTCTGGAGGAGGCGTGGAGCCCCTCCCGCCCAGGCTCTGACGGTCCCTGCTCCCGCGGGCCAGCAGCTCCATCACCCTTTCCTCTTCCATTCACTCCAGCCGGGAAGAGAAGGAAAACAAAACTCTAAAAATAACTGTCAGCATCTTAAAAAGAGAAAAGCTTCGCTGCCACCAACCACCACCACCCCCCTCTTCTACTCCCGCCCTCCCTCCGCGCCACGGGGCACATGTCTGCTTCTTACAACACCGCGAGGCACATGGTCCCAGTGAGACACCGAACCCCATCGGGACAGAGAGGAAATCCACATCTGTGGGACGCTCCGCACAGAACCGCCACCTCCAGCGCGGGAGGCCGGGGGGACTGCAGCAGCGACATGAAGAAGGGCTAGAGCTAGGGGACGCGGCTCATGCGGTGAGAGGCAGCGCGCGCGCGCGCCGGCCAGGGCACGGGGAGGCCGGGGACACCGGGTGGGCCCTGCCACCCCCCGCAGCGCCCGCCGTCCGGGGGGGCCCCCCACGCGCGCTCCCGAGACTTGAGACTTGCGGGCCTTGCTGCAACTTGCTGCAGTGTTTGAAAGAGTAGTAAGAGCGCATGGAGGTGGGGCCCGGGGAAGACCGGGCGGAGCGGTGGTTGCTGGTTGCGGGGTGTGCGCGGGGAGGGGGCGGGGAGGAGGCGGTGGCGGAGGTGGGAAGGGGGGAGGCTGATCCCCGGGGGTGGGGGGAATGGGATGGGGGAGAGAGGGGTAGCCCCAGCGCTTACACATGTCACATGTGCTTTTTAAGACGGCCGGGAGCGCCTGCGAGCTGGATCTGGTGGAGGATGCTGCGGCAGGTGCTTCGCAGAGGGCTCCAGTCATTCTGCCACAGGCTGGGCTTGTGCGTGAGCCGGCACCCGGTCTTTTTCCTCACCGTGCCGGCAGTCCTGACCATCACCTTCGGCCTCAGCGCGCTCAATCGCTTCCAGACCGAGGGCGACCTGGAGCGCCTGGTTGCTCCCAGCCACAGCCTGGCCAAGATCGAGCGCAGCCTAGCCAGCAGCCTTTTCCCCCTGGACCAGTCCAAAAGCCAGCTCTATTCGGACTTACACACCCCTGGGAGGTATGGCAGGGTGATCCTCCTCTCCTCACCCGGGGACAATA
The DNA here is from genome assembly GCA_902168405.1 of Peromyscus aztecus. NCBI lineage: Eukaryota > Metazoa > Chordata > Mammalia > Rodentia > Cricetidae > Peromyscus > Peromyscus aztecus. The sequence goes on from CABHPQ010159787.1 coordinate 5,687, forward strand.
TTTTGCTCCAGGCTGAGGGGATCCTGCAGACCCACCGAGCCGTGCTGGAAATGAAGGTGAACCACAAGGGCTATAATTATACTTTTTCCCATCTATGTGTATTGAGAAATCAGGATAAGAAATGCGTGCTGGATGATATTATTTCAGTGCTAGAGGATCTCAGGCAGGCTGCCGTCTCCAATAAGACAACAGCCAGGGTGCAAGTAAGGTATCCCAACACTAAATTAAAGGTATGCTCCTCCTGCATGCTTCTGCCACTTAAAGAGGCGGCACTTCATTTCTTGCCCTAAACAAGCAAAGAAAATGCAGAGGTCTCATCCTTACGGCTCAGAGGCTACGGCTTCTTTCATTTCTGGAGGGGTGGAGGGGAAATGATGGGCAACTGAGCAAAGAAAATGTGCAATGAACGGTACAACTAGATAAGAAATTCAAAGCCAAATCAAATACCAAAAAAAAAAAAAAGAAAAAAGAAAAGAAAAAGAAAAAAAAGTTTCTGAGACCCTGCAGTTATATCTTTGTTCAGGGTTAATAAATCAGTGGATGGAAGGGGGAGGGGGTGTCCTGAACAATTGGGGGATTTCTTTTCATAATGGGGCTCAATGTATTTCTTATTACTGATTACACATTCACCTGGTATCATATCCACCTTTTCACATCTTCCACCTGGCTTGAATTTTTTACAGGTGTGGTTGTGGAATTTTGCTGCCCTGTGGTTATGTCTGTGGGTTATGAATGTGGCAGGGATTCCAGGAATTGTGTGTCTGTGTGTGTGTGTGTGTGTGTGTGTGTGTGTGTGTGTGTGTGAGCTTGCATAGCAAAAGAAGTAGGAATTTTCTATGAATCCTAACAGGTATGTGTGCTTAACTGATGCATTAGTTTCCTTAGTATGCCCTTCCTATCCCATAAAGTATCCCAGACCCAAAGAAGATGGATTACAGCTGCCAAATAACAAAAGTAAAGAAAAAAGTTCACAATCGGCAGAAAATACAAGGCATTTCAACATTAAATTGCTATACTGTTTGAACTCTCAAGTCAAATTTTGACACTCCATGAGCTTCCTGAACTCATTCTCCACTGTCAGGACTGAGATGCTGCAGCCAATGAGGCATGCAGTCTGCAGGTGACTGAAGTCTCAGGGACAAATGTGACTTCCAAAAGACTCACTGCACCATTTGCGTGCTTGACCCTATCCGTGCAAGGAAGCTACGTCTCCAAGAACTCCCAAGACAGGTGTTCCCCAAGAAGAAAATGATGTATGTGGGTCTGTGTGTGTGTGTGCTCTTCTATGGAGATCATGGAACTGGGAAGACCAGTACAGAATATTGCAATGCCCATTTATCTATTTAACAGTCACCAGTATAGAAAACGCAAATGACTTCCTCAGGACTTTTAAGAGAAAATGCGTACTTCCTGAGTTAAGCAACAATTTAGTATGGTTAGAAACTAATGATAGCTTTGCCTTGCCTCCCTTGAGCATGGTACTTTGTTTACAGGGATCCAGAGGCTGCCTGGGTCTCAGCTTTACCTAACTGAGCAGCCCCTCCGAGGTTTAAGGAAAGCAGAAAGATGAGTCATTAGCTTACACTAGGTGAAGGGCTTGTCTGCTTTGTGCTACTGAGGAAGCATGATGGAGATCTGTGGTTGGGCAGCATGCTTTTCATTTCCCCGCTCCTTCGCCATCACCATCATTGCTTGCTAAGGAAAGGATGTGGTGGAGAGGTGGTCTTTCTCACCTATAGTCCTAACCCAGTTCTCTTTGGTGTCAACCGTGTAAAGAAAGATTTGAGCTGTATCATAGTCACACTTCAGTGTGTTTTCCCTATTGAGTCAAGTTTGCAGGTCATTAATATGTATAATTAGTTGGGTCTCAATCACCTTTATTTAGCAGTACTCTCCAAGTGGAAGGACATCATCCAATCAGCAGCTGTATACATTTTGTTGATGTGACGATATCATCTTGACATTTACAATACCAATCTATGTGGTATTCTTTTTATTCATCCAGTAGTTATTAGTTGTGCCTGTATGATTTTCTGTGCAGCCTTCTAGGCACATGAGATTGAATTATGGCAAGATAACTGCTGTTACTTCCAGTGAGTTTCAAGGTAGTAGATGTCAGCATTTTCATTCACCAAGACAAGAGTAACTTGCCAGCACAGGCTCTGCAGTTGTGTGCACTCTTGAACCAACACCATGCTGGCCTATGGTACATCTTCTATATACACTTTCTGACTGACTGACTGATTGGATGGTTGATGGATATATAGGCAGAACTCTATGAGTAATCATAAAGAAAAGGTGTAACTCGCTGCAAGTGTATTGAGTAATAGAATTAGTCTGTTACCCACAGAAGGGACAGGACTATCACACATGGGCCGATGTTCTTATTTAGCTTTATTCGATCATTCATCTTTTCTCAAGTGTGCTGCTTTGAGTCTGTGTTTATGGCTTCAATGGGGAGGGTGTCTTTAAGCTATCTTGGGGTAAATGAGCCTTTTGAGGTATTCTGAGAACAACAAACCCTCTCAAGGCTATACATAATCACAGGTGCTCATGCAGTATAAAACACAATTCTGTAAGTACCACAAAAACCTAGAATTCTGCCACAGAGACTCCAGGGGACCTCAGGAGCAGAACTCTCTGGCCGAGAGTAAAATGAGATGGCTTGTTTTGATTGTGTGTTGTTTTGAAATGATTTTAATTCATGTGTGGCCATGTGTCTCGAGGTGTATCTCCATGATGTTAGTACTCAAAAGTTTGATCACTACTGTTTTTAAAGATGAGAGGGGAAATTTCACCCATACATTTTAGTTTTTTTTTAATTCATTTTGTTCAGCTCTATCTTACCAATATTCCCACCTCTGTCCAGTATTAAAAGCTTCTGTGCTGGGAAAATCCAACAGTAGGAAGGAATCACAAGTTTGGGGAAATGGCAAGATAAATAGTAGCAGCTGGACAGTGTGAAAAGGAACTGTCAATCACTTGGCTTCAAAGGGGCAGTAGGTGAGGGCTGGACATGGAATGATGATAGGTAAGCACTGATTGACAGGGAGAAGTCATCAAAAACCTGAGTTGTGATGATCAAAGTATTAAAACAGCCGGCCTGTCCTGAACTCAGAAAGATTTAGATCCGGTGAACGTAATAATCCTGAAAATGTGATTCAGACAAGCAGGGTCACATAAATTGGCCAAAATGGAAAAATCTACCTGGGAGATTAAATATAACCAATGTGAAAAAAGCAGCACTTGGCCTACAGAACCACAGAGGTAATCAGATTGATACAGGATTTGAAAATACAGAAAGAGCTGTAAGATCAGAAACACACTATATAACATGAATTCTGTAGTCTTTACTTGGAACTGATCTCTATTGGGTAGCCTCAAATGAGCCCATGGGCCATGTCTCACTTCCTTTGTGCACTCCTTTTCTCTTCCCCATCTTGACTACATCTCTAAAGACAATATTTACAGTGAATACTTATTGACTAGTTTAGTAATCAATTGTTCATTCAGTGTCACAAAATTACATTGTGACATGCTTCCATTTTAAAGATATTATTTATATTTTACAGATGTTTCTAAAGTGTTTTCTTAACCTCATAATTGAAAGACTCTTAATACATACGTATATACGTGCATACACAACAGTTAAATATATACATTAGGTAAAGTAGTACAATGTGGCTACGTTCACATACAACTGTTAAATATACACATGAGGTACAGTAATACTATGGGGCCAGATTGAGTTTTTAAGTAAAATTCCTGCAAATTGTTAAACAATTCTGTATTTATGAGCTGTGCTAGATTGTAATAAATGTTTTCATTATCATGCAGGCAGCATGTGTCCCTGCTTCTTAGACAAGTCATTGTAATCTCACCTTTCTCCCCGTGGAAGTGACAATTCTCATGTAGCCCCAATTCCGTACAGTTAAAGCAAATGCAGTACAGATAAAGGAGTCCTAAATCTTAGCAACTTTGCTACTACTAGAAAGGAGTAACTCAGATCGGAATTCTCTGCAGCCTATCTCTCCCTTTAAATTACACTAACTTCCATATATCTGGACACATTTTACAATCAGTATGTACATCCGCATAGCACCTTTATAAATAGGAGCAAAGATACACATTTCTGACCATCAATAGAAGACAGCGCTTCTTAAGTACATTATCCATTTTTAGAAGGTGTTGCAGTTAATTATATAGTTCTGATCTCAGTGGAAGGGGAACTAGAGCCAAACTGAAAAGCTATGGTCAGCAGTTTTTACTTCTACTCCTAATTCAGTCTAAAATATCATATATATACATATATATGTATAATTTTCAGATATTGTGATTTAAACTTACCTTTCTGATTCTGCCTTTCAATAAGGGAGAAAAGTTGCTACCATATTAAATATTTTCTTTGTATCCTAAAGGTTTCCAGATGTTATGTGTTATTTAGTTTATATAAATTTATAAATTGCATTCCCATTTTATAGGAAAAAAACAGGGAGCTTCAATGATTTTCTTGTAATCCTCAAGTTAGTGCATATATTCAGGCTCAGACTTAAGCCCAGATCTGTGTAGCTCCAAAGCCTAATTACAACACGCTGTTGGTCTTATCATTTTCCAAACTGTTCTCTGTAACAATTAACAGTAGCCTATCTCACAAAGAGAGAGAGAGAGAGAGAGAGAGAGAGAGAGAGAGAGAGAGAGAGAGAGAGAGAGAGAGAGAGAAGGAAAGGTGGAGCAAACCATTTCCACATCACCCCCTTGCTTGCTGGGAGTGACTGGCTCCTACAAAGATGGCAGGATGGCACTCCAGTCAGGGCAAACTCCTGCTCTCTACCTAACATGGCAGATGCTACAAATTGAGCAAATTACTCATTGGCACATGACTTCACCTTTGATATCATGTCCCCTCAGCTAAGAACCAATGGGAGTTTGCCTCTAGGATCAGCTAAAGGTGAGAAAGCTGAAGGTGACCCAAGGTTTTGAGCCAGGGGCTTATGTGCCAAGGAAGCTTGTGCTTTTCTGGCTTGTTCTAGCACCAAGGGGTGGAGAGGAGGGAGAATTGATGAGATAGCAAGAGCTACTTCAATGCAGTTTAAATGGAGAAATGTTCAGGAGACCTCGGTTCCAGTGCTAATTCTTTGAAGACAGGTTAGTGACTGACTGATCTCACCATCAATTTAGGTGTCAGGTTTTTTTATTGTGGGACATTGACAGAGCCAAGCCAAGAAATCGCAGGACTTCTTGTTACCCAGCAAAGTTCTCTTATGAGTGTTAGACAGCATTCCTACACATAGTATGTGTTATCATAGTGGATTTGCAGTAGATTTGAATGATGCTATTGAAAAACACTGATCATGGGTTCCTAACTAAATTACTGTACATGAATCCTAGCAACCATACCAGGAATTTATTGGTTCATTAATCTGTGTGTACACAGATTGTGATCAAACATTCTCAGTATTGGGGCCTACCTCCTGCTCACTGGCTGCATCAAAGACTTACTTTAAATCAAATTAAATTATTATGTTTGCATGTACGTATGCACATTGTTGTTTTTAATACACTGTGCTTTTTTACAAACATTTTTAATTAGCACGCAAAGTATTAGATTTCATTATTGAACTTCTAGAAAAGTTTATGTTGATTCTTTTTTTTGCCTTTGCTCCCCTGTACCCCATTTACCCTCTTGCATTCTTACACCTCCAGTAGATTCCTCTCTATTCTGTTGCATGTGTCTATTGCTACCCCTCCCGTAGCCCTTCCCCCTCCCCTGCAGTCTCCTATCTAGTTTTATAGTCTATAACATACTCATACTCTCCTTAAAAATCTATGTGTGAGAGAGATTGCAATTCTTGTCTTTCTGAGTCTGGGTCACCTTGCTTAATACAGTATTGTAAAGGAAGCTCTTAATAAATAAATGAATAAACAGATAAAAGGGAAGGAAGGGAGGGTTAATTTCCTACACACTTCTTCTCATTTTGCTACTCTTAGCTGGTCTGAGGAGTTCCTTGAGACTTCAGGACACTAGTGGCTAGGAACAGAAGTGGGATGGAAGTCAGTGATGTGATAGATGTGCATGAAAGGGCCTAATGCCTCTCAGCACCTCCTAGAAGACACGCCTTTGCCTCTTCTGCTACTTTAAGGCATAATTCACTGTAATGAGTTTTCTTTCATCGTTTCAACTTCAAAATTTTTAGTACAGCAACTCTTTACAATACATTTGGGTAACATTTGGAATTTTTCACCCACTGGCTATGGCAACATGATTGGGCCACATTGCTTTTAATTCAGTTTTAGAACTGATCAGCATATATTCAGACCTATTTCAGTTATGTTCAGACATTCATGGATTGTGCTCAACATAAAAATTTTTGAAGATGACACCTGAAAATTGCAAACTTCTAGATTATCTCCCCCCCCCCCAATCATGAATTACACTTCGGTTTCTTCTCTATTCGCACGTCAGAGTTTGAGATGTCCCTATGTTAGACCTAAGGTGGGCCTCAATATTTTTAATCCATGACTTGAATTTAGACTATCATGTATTTGCTTCAAATCGGAAATGTTAACAGAAAATAGGTTAGTGTAGGGAAACATCAAGGAAGTGTGTGGCAGATTATCGGGTAACTATTCTACATTGAAAAGCCTCGCCTTCATCCTGTAGAGTTGGGCCAGTCACTTGGTGACACTTAAAGCTGATTACAGTCATTCAGCAAACCCTGAAAATAGTAAAATTAGATCCAGCTCTTTTAAAAAGTAGCATTTCTCAAGCTCTTTTGCAGGTACTGAATAGCCGTCTCCATGCTGAGCTCTTCTCTCCCAGGTGCATTAACAGCATCAGAGAACGTGACACACAGGAAGCACACATGGGAGCGAGACTATCTGAGGGAGGTGAAACTAAAATCACAAGGGACTGTAGTGTGCCTTTTAACGTGGTATGGTAATCTGTGAGTTTTCAGAGTTCCTCACTGAAATCAAGACTCATTCTTTGTCGTGCTGAGCAATCCAGGCCTCTGAAAGGTACCTAATGAGCTGCACTCAAAAAAAAAAAAAAAAAAAAAAAAAAAAAAAAAAAGGTCTGTGTTTATGTAAAGGATTTGGAATGCAACAGCCAGTGTTCCCTCTCAGGAGGTACCCTGCAAAGTGAGAGGACCTACCTATGATCATCTAACTCACCCTGTTGTCACAAAAACTGCAGGCAGAGTGAGGTCTCTGAGCTCAGAAGCTGGAGAGTTAATAAACCACTGATGGAAAACGTTAGATTGTAACTCTACCACATACCTATATAGGCTTTTTATTTTCATTATTCCCTAAGCAACATTCATTAACTATTTTACATGGCACTTGCAGTGTGTTAACTACTGTAAGTATTCTAGAGATTATTTAAAGCATATAAATAAAAAGGAAGAATAACATGATATGCAGGAAGATGCATATATGTTCTGTAAATACAGAGTGCCATTTTATATAAGGAAATGAGCATCATGGATTTTGGTGCTGGACCAGTGATCCTGGATTTACCTCCCATAGACCCTAAGGAAAGACTCTAGGCCCTGGGTCCTGGAAAGCCAAAAATGTATTTCAAGCATTCTCACAGTTTCAGAAAGCCCTTGATGTAGATTTGGGTGTTTGCAGCAGATGCAGGTCTCACTGAGTGTTTAGAATTTAGTATCAAAGTTCATACCACTCTTTGAGTGGCAGGATCTTTTAATGACTTAGCAACTAAGATTGCTCAATTCTAGCTGTCAGTATTGACCATACTGATGTGGTGAGATACATATTACATCGTGTGGATAAAATTCAAAGGCATTCTAAAACACATTCACTCAGGTAAATATTGTGTCTACTCAGTGTCAGGCACTGTATTGCCCACTGTGAGTTCAGCTGGAAGTAAATCAGATGTGGTGCTAGCTGCCTGAGAAAGACAAAAATTACACATATAATTCATAATTACAGATTACCATCGGCGAAAAATACATGATATTGTAAGAGTAGGTATCAAGTCTTGTGGTGTTAAAAACTACTTTCTGAAGAAATGGCTGTGAGCTGAACTGTGAAGAGTGAGAAGGCATTTATATGAGAAGGGTGACTTAGATGTTTGTAGAGACAAACATTTGATTAGGGGATCCGGGTACTTTGCAAACACTGAACAAAAGCCACCATGGGTGGGAATTATAGAGTAACAGCCATGAAGGTGTTAGGGACATATTGATAATTTCTTAAGATCAAGGTTTGTGGACCCAGAATATCGAGGTATATGTCTGTCTTCTCTCTACTTTTATTAACTCTATGATCTGGAGTTCATTTTAAGTTTATTTATAAATCAGTTTCCTCATAATAACCTATGCCTTTTGGTACTGAGTAAATAAAATGAGTTGGTATACCTTCATGAGTGCTTCATAAAGTAGAGTTATCACTTGGGGATATCATTAAAGATGCATCGTCTGTTTCAGAAATCCAGCATGAGTTAAGATTGCATGTTTAGCAAGCTCACAAAAGATGCTAAATGTTTCTCTTCTAAGAAGCACCCTGTGAGAAGAAAGGGCATAGGGTACTTTCTGAGGACCCTGCTGGGTCCAGTGTAAATTCGTAACAAGCATCAGATTACCCTGAAGACCTACAGAATTTGCTAAGTAACTTTCTTGAGAAGTAATTATCAAAAGAAACAACCATCTTGATTTCATGGCTAGAAGTTTACAGAATCTCTCCCTAACTCCCTACAAAGTGAAGTGTGATGGAGCTCATGTGCCTTTCACATAGCCAATCTGGAGCTGCCTACAAGCTCATCATTTCGAATGTGACATTTGACTCAGAATAACAAAGATAAAAAAGGATACTGTCATACCTTGGACTCTGTGTGCACCTAGGTCTGAAAGTACCTGGGGGTTTTTATTTTTATGACTGCCTCAACAGAGTTAGCCTTAACCACTCCGTCTATTCCTGTCTGCTGCAGTATTATGACTCTTTGCACCATAATGGCTCGCTTTCCATTCTTTTTCATATAGATGACTTTTGTTCAGCAAACAAGTCATTTTCATTCTCTCTTCTTTCAGTACTCTCCTCCATCCAAAGAGCTGCTGTATTCATTCATACATGTGACTCTTACCATGGTATTCTCCATTCCGCCATGCCCTCAAACTTGGGGATCCAGCCTTGTATGATTAACACTTCGATCTGCCTCCTCACACCTATTTATTTATATACACAGCAATAAATGATTATCTTATTTCGAAGCACATGCCTATGAGCCAACAACATCAACATCACTGAGTATAGGGGACATTGAAAGGGCTTTTAAAATACTCTGTATGGGCTTCATCTCTTGAGACAATGAGCTATTCATCTAGGATCAGCCAGGGCATTGTGATCTTAAAAATCTCCTCTAGTGTTTATAATAGATCACCAAGGTTGGGGACTGATGTCTCCTTCTCAGGTTTCTTTCCTCTTTGTAATCATGACTTCCACCTTTGGCCTTCATTCCCTTTTGCCTACTGTACTTCTGTCTCTGATTTTGCATTAATAACTTCTCAGACAAACTAGCCTGTGTGAGATGGTTATATGCCTCTTCCAAATGTATTTTCCTTTAAGGAACACACACAAGAGCTTCTGTTATAAAACAAACTACCATCTCCTGGCCATGACTACTGAGAACTCTGTGAGGCCTCCAACCTCACTTGTAGTATCAGACCATATTGTATCACATGCAGCAAGAAAGCTAAGCCAGCAAGTGTTTCTGTTTTCTTACTTCACCAAATGATTTCTTTGGCTTGGACTATCTTTCACAGTGTCAAAATTACACGTCTCTGAAATGCTAAGCCTCCAAGCCATTTTTTTCCTTATGGAATGTTGCTAAGATATTTAGATACATAAAGTACTCTTATGTACTTTAGGGAATTCTCATCTCTGTCTAATTTGCATTATGGGTTTAAAGGGAGTCTGTATGTGCCTAGTGAACTAATAGGGTTAGGAGACCTCTTTATATAAATTAATTTGCCTGGAAGGATCTAGCCAACAAAATGGAAGTTGCTAAGGTAAGCCCTCGGGGAAGGTTTTAATAAAACAGGGAAAAGCTCATTCAGGTCAAGCTAACATCCTGCAGCTATGGGTTAGCTCGGAAGAGAGATACCTTCTGAAACACATTGAGAATGATCTTCATGAATGACTACAAAATACACAAAGAACAAGGAACATAGTTTTAGATTTGAGAAAGGAAGGAGTGGCAGAAAAAGAAAGACACTTTGCCATCCGTCTATGTGGCCTCAGTTCAGGAGAGGCTGTAGAGAGAATTACATGTACATAACACTAGAGAGAGTTGCCAAATTTAGCAAATAAAAATATAAGACAACTGATTAAATTTTATTCAAAAAGATAGTAGGCATACGTGGTAAGTATTGCACCGTCTGAGTTCATAGAAACACATTTGAAGATTTGGCACCGGGCTGCCAGGACCAACTCTTTCTTCCCCATGAAAGGTTTGAAGGCTCTGCTATGAAAACAGGAACAGGCCCTGCTTTGTTTTATGTCCTGCATCGCAAGGGAGTAGAACAGTCTGGAGCTTCCCATTGGCTCTGATGGAAGAGCTGAGTCTAAGTCAGGGAACTGAAATTTTCCCAGCCCCAATTCTAATGCTTGGTGATCATCAACTATCCAGGGAACTAGGAAGGAAGGCAAGGAAATTCTAGCTGGAAACAAATAAAAGTTATTCTAAACATTTCCAGAAATGGACACAAAAATTTCTGAAAAGACCAGAGTCTTATTCAGGTGGGGACATGAGCAAGTGAAATTTAAGTTACTCATAATATGACCTCATTTACATATTCTGGCCTCAGAAAACCATTACATTTATTGTTCTACTAATTCTGATAGACTACTGAGTGAAGATTCCACTTAGCCTAATACCTTTTATCGTATATTTTAACTATGATAAAATGAAAATGATTTTAAAGGAAGGTTGATTAGTGGAAAATATATGATGAGTGTGTATACATGCAATTTGTAGGCTGGAAATACTAACTACCATCTTACATGTCTAGAAGATCTGGGTACCCATTCTATGAATGAAACCTCCTACTAAAAACAAAGATGATACATGTTCTGAACATCTTTGCAACAACAGTAATACGTACATATATCATTTAAAATGTGTCTTCCTTTCCTCGGGACTATAAATGTCTTAAGGTTAGAAGCCATATCTTGCTCCTATTTATAGCTTCTCCATAATATTAAAAGAAGTCTTATATATATATATAAGAAATATTTCATAAAAATGAAGTAAAGGTGTTTTTAAAAGGAAGATTCTCATTAGTGCTGGTTTGGGGTTGCCTGGTGGTCTTTATCCTTCTTTTCCCACACGATCCTAACATCTCATGTGCAGCTAGCTTCTCTCGTGGTACCCATTCCACATGGCAAATGCCCAGCTTGCCACTTCTTCCTTCCCATGACTCACCTTCCCGTACAGTTAGGCATAGAGAATGATCTTCACAGCACAAAGACTTGGGTGGATGAGGTATAGACTGCACCACAGGCCACAAGAACAGGGACACTAGGGCAGAAGAGGTGCCCCTGAGGACAGACACCTTGTTAGAGCTCCCTGGGGGCCTGAGAGAAGCTCGGGGTCTGAACTAGTTTAGTGACCCCCTTTCATAGATAGATATTCCCTCTCTCAGGGAATAGCATATAAAGCCAATATTAGCAACTTGACACTTGATTTCAATTCATTCTTTTCAGCTATTTTTTGTTTTATCTTAGGGATTATTTCTAAGGAAGTGGACTTCATCTGGGCTGTGAAACTAGACGCATTCATTTAAAAAAAATGTCTTGTCAGAGTATCTTTTCCTAAACGATGTTTAAGTTTTATACCTAAAACTAAAGTTTGTTTGTCTTGGAAGGTGATATTATCTTACTCATGCCCTGGTAGAATATTTTAGTAATTAATAGCTGCAATGTTAAGTGCTATTTGCTTCCTGACTTTCCCTGTGCTTAGGACACTGATGCTTTATTGATGGCATTAAAGTGGTTGGAATACTTCAGCAATCTGACAGTGTGCCCTACAGAGCTACTGCTTCATAGAGGCAAATTCGTCATCTTTGGAGGTTAAAACAGTAACAACTAACCATAAGTATTATAATAACAATTAATAATTAAGGACTGAATCTGTCTCCTAATTTTTTGTTTGCTTGTTTATTTGAGTTGCGGTCTTATAGTCAAGCCTAGCCTTGAAGTCATAAAGGAATGGAGGATGACCTTGAACTTCTGATCCTCCTGCCTCCATGTGTAATCGCAGGCATGCACCCCCATACCCAAACTCCCAGACTAGATTTTAAAATAAGAATTGAACAAATTTTGCGTTCAATTCCATTTTTTACTTTTGTGATTTTTGAATGCATTACTTAAATTCTTTATCCTTCCTCTTTTTTCTTTATTAAGAAATCTTTTATTCATTTTACATACCAGCCACAGATTCCCCCCTCTTCGCTCCTCCCTCCCTCCCCCAGCCTTCCCCCCAACCCACCCCTTCTACCTTCCTCCAAAAAGGTAATGCCTCCCATGGGGAGTCAGCAAGGCCTGGTGCATTCAGATGAGGCAGGTCCAAGACACTCCCCACTGCATCAAGGCTGTGTAAGGTGTCCCACCAGAGGTAATGGGCTCCAAAAAGCCAGCTCATGCACCAGGGATAGATCTTGATCCTACTGCCAAGTACCTTTTAAACAGATCAAGCTACAAAACTGTCCTTCCTCTTCTTTGTGTAAAATAATTAATTCTTTATTAATATTCATGCTATGTCTAATTTCCAACACCTTGTAGTTTATTCATCAGCTTTAACATTTTTATTAATATAAACTTGTAATGACAATATCACAGGAATCAAATGAAATGCCATTTACCATTCCCACTCACCAAGTCAAATTTTAAAAATCCAGTTCTAACAATAAAATATATAGTTGTTATCATAGGGTGGATACCTGTTTGATCCTTTTTATTTCCATAGTTTTGTAAACATATTCATAATATCATTTTATCAGTTTCACAGAAGTTCAGTTGGTAGTGCTACTACTCACTCTAGAACACTTCTAGAATTTTTTTAATCTTTAATAAGCATAAGGAAGAAAGCAAATTCTTCTGGGTCATTAATAGGAGCTTTAGGTAGAGAACTTTTTTGTATGACTTAGAATGCTACTTCTGTAAGTATAACTATTTGTGCACATGAAATATAAATATAGGTCAACAGACTCCTGGGTAGCAGTATCCCAGGAGAGACCTTGAATAGACATTAGGAGGACCTAAGGTATTTATAAGCCAGCTTGAAATGCTATACATTTTTAAGAACCACAACCAAGATTAAGCTTCTAAGAGTACCTTGTGGCTTATCAAACTGAGAAGTAGTTTTCACTACCTTTCAGTTGGTGAAACTCAATGATTCTCCAGAGAAATACGTCAGAATCTTTCCCTGATACCCTGGCTTCTCCTCAGATCCATTAAGTCGGAATCTAGGGTTAAGGAGCTGAGTGCTGGTATTTTCATACACTTAAGTGATTCCAGTGGACAATCGGATTGGGAAACTTAGACCTAAAAATGACTGAGTTGGCCCAGCTCTTTAGCAGATAAAATGAGAGGATTAGACGCACTAGTGAGGACCCATGATGCTCCTGCAGAAACTAAGCTTTATGTTCATCTTGGGGTTTCAAAAAGAGGAAGGAATGCCCTGAACTTAGTGGTACCACTTTCTTCCTAGGGAAGCTGCCTACACTGCATCTGGGTGGCTAATGAAAGTGACCCTATTCTCTTCTGTGTTCACCTAATCTGAAATTGACTGAACAAAATAGAACATCTTAATCAATTTGTTATGCACCAAAGATGTCCTGAATTGCTTATCACTGGGAAAATATATCATCTTTACTTGAAAGTCACACTTGCTTAATGGATTTGCATAAAGAGATTAATTTTTAAAACTGCTATTGTATGGTAAATAGTTACTGTCATGGTGGTACACATAGATGTTATAACTCAAGAGTTCACAAGAGTAATAATACTAGAACTTGAAACAGACCCTTGATTTTTATTTAATTGCTATTAGCTCCCCAACTTACATCAAGATAATCTAAGTCGTGCACAGCCTAAGGTGGCTATTGTCTGTCACTTGGAAATGCATTCATAAATACTACCCATTGTTAACCTATGCTTTAACTAGCCACATGATAGGATATAGAGAAATGTTTCTCCAGTGAAAGGTTGGGTAGATTAACTCTTGGTGTTTTTAATTGTCACTTTGAGTATGGAATGCTTCCTATTAAGAATTTAAATGGGACCGTGGTGGAGTTCAATTGGTAACACCCTTGCCTAGTATGCACTGACCCCTGCGTACAATCCCCAGCACCACATGAACAAGCGTATGTATACCTGGAACCCTAGCACTTGGGAGGTGAGAGCAGGAGGAGCAGTAGCTCAAGGTCCAGGCTAGCTGGGTCTACATGAGACCCTGTTTCAAAAGAAGAAGAATAAACGAAGTGTCACCAATTTCTATTTAAACAGGATGGAGGAGAAAATCATCAGCCAAGTTGCACATCTTTTCTTTTCCCTCTTCACCTGTGAAAATAATCACACAAGTTTTTTCTTGATGCATTTACTACTTGAGATGTGTAGTTAATACCTACAAGTCCCCTGGATTCACCAGGAGGCTCATGGTTGCAAGTCAACTCATCTTAAAACAGCATTTACAGGATGTCTAATTAAAGAAAATGCATGTTCATTAAACAGTAAAGAATATTTAAAGTAGTTCAACCATACAATCTAAGTGCTTTCCTTGGGTCACAAGAAAGCCTTTCCATTTGATTCCCAGTGGGCTCACAAATCACACCCTTACTCTCTTATTATTTTTAGATGATGGTTGTAAATTGCTTGATACATGGGAATTCATTCGGATGTTTAGTTGGTCAACATGAGTGATATAGCATCCACCACAAGCTTTTGATAACTGCCACCTTCATATTAAGTACTTTATTTTTGGCAAAATGGCAAAAATCACTTAATGAACCTGAATCCATATCCATATTATATTTTCCAGAACTATATAAAAATGGGATTATTCCTCTTCTGTGTACTACTTTCAAAATGTTAAGTAGTTGTGATTACATTGAAGAAACAATATCTACAACATAGCATTTAAATATGGATCCATGATGCTTTATCTAGGAAGCTTTGTAATATGTAAAAGTCCTCCATTGTCATCTCACTAGGTAGTATATCTCTAGAGGGAAGTTTTCCTCATATTTATTTAAAACAAAGTATTTCTAGTTATTCTTTCTCCAATAAAGAAGAACCTTTGTCATAAACATGTTTTTTTTTCCCCTAGCAATATAGACTTCATGCATGTCACATGTTTGGTGATATTCACCCCCATACTGCCCTCTCTCATTTTGCAATCTCTGCTCCCATTTTCCCACCTCCATATCATTAATAAGTACTTTTTCATTTCATATCTTTTTTTCCTAAACTCCACATATGAGAGAAAGCATGTGATGCTTGTCCTTGTGAATTTGGCTTACATTATGTCACATAATGAACACTGGAACAATCTATTTCCTGTAAGTGATGCAATTCTTTCTTGTGCAATTCTCTACTTGTGACGTTGAAAATGTAGTTATGCTTTCTCATCATTCTCTTCACTGCCTAGGCAGTCTATTACACATGGGCCTCAGTCTTAGCCTCTTATTCACCATCGCTTTCAGCACTTTACAGAGAATGTTATTAAATGGAACACAGTCATGAGTCTGCTAAGACTTAACCCCATAGGGTACGTTGTCATTATAGAGACTGGAAAATTTTCCCTCTTCTGAATGTTCTTGTCACCACATTTATTTCAATGAGTAGCTTTTTTGATGAGATACATATTCTATACTTACACTGTTAGACATTCTGTATTAGGTGCTAGTGTCTGGTTATAGCCATAGTTGTAGGCTTTTGCCAGAAACACACCATCCAGTCAGGAAGGAGAACACGTAAGTGGGAGTTTAGAAACTCACCCCTGGTGCTTCAATATTACATGTTAATCCAGAATGATCCAGAACTCCAAGGAACACAAAACTGATGCAGCGTTGGTTTCAACTTCCTCAAGAGCTTTATAATCAAATTGGCTTTTGTAAAAGGGTATTACTAGTAGGAAAAGTCTTTCAGAGAGGCTTATTTCCATTGGTAATGAATGCTTTCCTTTCAAAATGTATTAATTAAAATCGAGGTTAGTGGAAAGCTATGCCCTGTAAGCAGGGAGATATTTTGCTGTGATCAGTTTCTTTGAAGGTTATGAAGTCAGCATAAAATTCCCAATAATTTTATAGATAGAAAAATGAATACAAAACATAAAGTTATTATGGGTAGGGACCAAGAAATATCAAGATGAAAAACCACCAAGGATATTAATCATCCACAGGAGCTGGCTAGAAGATTGTTTCAGAGTGGAACTTTCCATGAGTGACCCCAAATCATCCAGCCTCTGGCTTTCCCCATAGTATGTAATGACTGCTAAAATAACCATGGCATTATTTAATTAGCAAAAGTGAAGCATGTATATAAGATGTCTTTTGTAAATTGTGATACATTTATGGTGAAGATGGAGAAACTATAAAGCTTCAAGTTTGTGCATTTTAAAAAAGGACAGGGCATAAAAAGTTAGTTTCTAGCCTGTTTTATGTAATACCTGGTTTCAAAAACATTTCTTAATGTCCACTTGAATGGTAAATCATCATTTTATTCCCACTCAACAAATGAATCATTTTTACACTTTTAATAAAAAGGTCACATTAAACTTTTTTTTTAGAACAGAATGGATAAAAATTTTCTACAAGAAAAAAATCACATTTTATTTCCTGCAAGGTTTTGTGATATATTTTTCAGAGAATCAATGTTAACAAATCATAAGTCTTTGAGCCTTTGTGTTAAGAAATAAGCTATAGACATGTACAGATTTTCACATGGATTCTTTGTATTAATGTTTTGAGTAAAACATTAAATAGTCATCATCACAGATGTCTGGGAACCACAGACATTCTTACCTGACTGTCATATGATTCAATTCTTTTTTTTTTAACATGTCTCAGTAATTCAATTCTCTGATTACTAATATTTACTTGTTTTCTTTAATGCAAACATACTAAAGCTGTAAGTAGTGAAATCTCTTTCATTAACTATTTTAAAGGCAGAAATATCTATCAAGTCATATATGATGCAGACCCATGGAATTAGCTTTACAATGCATGGCAGTGGGTACTCAAATGAACCAAGTACTCTATGTCATTTCTATCAGGCCCTGCTCTAGATAACTACACATGAACCAACTTAGTTGTCTCTCACTATTATAGTGAAGCAGGATCCTAATTAATCTTAAATAAAAACCCAGAGTCAGATGTTAGAGTGAAAGCTGAAAGATCAGAGAAGCAGAGGAGCCAAGCCACTAGAGACTTCTTACCTCTACAAAAACTCAGACCAAATGGGCACTCCTGTCTCTACGAATCCTTAGATTGAATAGTCAGATCCTGTCTCTATGGATCCTCAGACTGAATGAGGCCAGAGATTCTGTCTCTATCTGTCTTATATTCCTGTCTCCATCTGCCTTATATCCCTGTCTCCACCTCACTAGTACTGGGATCAAAGTTGTGAGCCACTCTATTTCTCTTTTAGACTAGTTCAGTCTCGTGTAGTCCAGGGTGGCCCTGAACTTCCAATCTTCCTGCTTCCTCCTCCCAAGTGCTGGGATTAAAGGTGTGTGTCACCACTGCCTGGCCTCTCTGGTTAACTAGTAGCTAGCTGCGCCCTCTGATCTCCAGGCAAGCTTTATTTGTCAGAACACAAACAAAAAAACAACATTGTAGTCTCATTTTTAACAATGGGAAACTGAGGAACAGAGAGTTAAATAATTTATCAAAGTCCATTGAAACTGGATGGAGCCAGTAATCTTATTTACTTTTCTCATTACTGGCCATGGACCACCATGTCTGTCTCTCAGTTTTGCTTTGGGCTGCTCATACTATTTCTAGCTATTCCTAATGGTTTTCATAGGAAACTCAAATTAGAAGTTGAAAAGTATTCACCAGATCATCAAATTCTCCCACTCCAAGAACTAATAAAACTATGTTCCCTATAGCCCTTTTCCAGAAGTAATTTAGTCAGTTTTATTAAGTGAAATTTATGTGCACCCCATTTAATTGATCGAATTTCTGCCATGCTCCTTGGAATACTCCTCTACAGAACTCATAAACCTGACTAATAACACAGCCCTTCACTATTATAAAACTATTTCTCTTTATTATGATATTTTATTGTTCCTTTTTCCATTAATGATATAGAATGACCTTAAATAATTCTTCTTATTCTAATAAGTCATACTGATTTCTCATTTTATGAAGGCCAGAAATCAGAGTCTACTGTGGCTTTGTAGTCTATAAGCCATTGTAAACAAGAATATATTGGATGTAGCTTTGTGAACACAACTTCTGACACTCAGAGAAATGGGCAACTCAAGTCTTCTAACCTGTGGGTGTCCATTGTATTTGAAGATATGATGAATAGACATTTATGGAGCTCTTCCTTTATGCAAGACAATAATGGTTTGTGTGATTTCAAACGAATATGAAGTAGTAACCCAACTAGCAATGACTTTACAAGTTAACTGACCTGTCACATAGATACAGTGAGTCTACAATGCAATCAATGCCTGTTAAGGGATGTAGACACTGCTGTCCTATCTATACTATCTTGTACTATAGAGGACAAGAAATCATTGTACTGTCCGATAAGGCTTTTAGAATGAAGGGGGATTTAAGCTGGTTCTAAAAACAAACATTGAAATCAAGACAGAAAAATACAAGGAAAGCATTTGGATGGGGTGGGGATGGGGGAAAATCTTTATAGTATTCTTACTTGGGTGATAAAGTGGCCCTTTTATCTTCAGTAGACAAACAAAAGAGGATGGTTTTACTTTGTGAGGTTATGTTAGGTGAATGAAGGAGCCACAGAAAGCCTTCAAGTAGTTGTTTGCCCTAAGAACTTCAAGTATGCCTTTATTTAAGTGAACCCTAAATTGTGTGAGCTCTTTATTCGGACCAGGGTTTCTTAACCTTTATTGATCCTTGGAAATGGAAAAGTCTTCCTTTGAGGGAGATCCAGCAGGGTACCTGCCTCTGCCCATCAGATGCTTGTAATGTCTCCTTCCTGCCCCCATTCGGGACAGACAAAAACAAATCTGAAGATGTTGCCAATGTTCTCTGAGGTATGAAATAACCCCCTGCTGAGCCCCTCTATTCTCATCCAGTGAACCCTCAGGGAATCCATTCCCTCAGATCTCTGTCCTTCCCTAAGAAGGGCTATCAGGAAAGAGTTTCTGGTCCCTAACCTAAATCTTGCATTTTGCCTGTGTCATCTCGGAGAGTATATGCCTACCATGTCAGGAGGATTTAGTCTCCTTGGCAGGAGGCCGGACACCAACCTCTGCAGAATTTCTAGATGTCCAGTGAGAGCCACTGAGAAATACTCACAAATATGTCTTTTCCCCCAAATGAAAAACTCCCCAGGCTTGTTCACTTGTCAACATTGTACTCCTGTTTAGATTGAAAACCTATTTCAATTGTAAATCCTACTAGTAGGGGAAGCTCAGCCCTAGGAAGCGAGCACAGCTGGTGCTTTCTGGATGGTAAATGATTCATCTTCCTTACATCGGGGAGTCGGAAACAGCTAGTTGAGATGCTAAATCCTCAAGGTAATATTGTAAACCTAGTCACAGGCAGCAAGGAGGGAAAGGCCTACTAATCACAGAGGCCTTCCTCCACAGACTTAAAAGCCATTAAAAAATTGCTATTTACTAACTTGATTTTCTCTGATTTGGTAACATGGGCACAATAGGTTATCCCGGGAGAGTCTCATAAAACCCAGCTAAGCAGAAGTCATCCTTTACACACTTTTTAGACGTTGTCAGACTTGTGTCACTCATGTGTGTAGTTCATTTTTCAAATGAAATATTTTGACCTCTCTGAAAAACACTTTTCCTCTGGAACCAGAAGGTGAGCCTGGAAGCCAGAACCATCTGTCCCAGTGTAGTCGGTAGCAAACACGGCATTTGATTGGCTGCTTGGCGATAGATATTTCTCCTTGGAGTTTCTGTTTTCACATTTGGCTTTGTATTGCATAATCTATTTCGATCCAAATTATCTTTCTGTTTTAAGCTTGTCTTGGGTTTCATGTTACTCGGGGAACTCCTCGGCTTCTCTGACAGCCTGTTTTAGATGTTCATTATCAGGCTTTTAGGTAACTAGTAATCCTAGAACTTCTATTTTTACCCTTTGAAAAGAGGTTCTGCTCTCACCCGAGTGTCCATTTTCCATAATAATGACACACGTCTACACATGACAAGGTCCATCTGTGTGTTAACTATATGTGTACTCATGTCTTAGTCTCTTTAGACTGCTGTAACAAAGTCATCAGTAAAGAAAGTGGTTTAAACAAGCAGCATTTCTCTCTCACAGTTCTGTTGACAAGTCCAAGGTCAGTATAGAGAGATTCCCGTCCCATGATGGCCCACTTCTTGGTCTGTGGACTACTCTTTCTGTCTGTGTGTCCTCACACAGTGGATGGGGTGAGAACCACCCCCTTGTCACTTAATCACCTCACAAGGACCCCATCTCCACAAACATACATGCATACTAGAATTTCAGCATACTCTTTCAGGGAGAGCAAAGCATGCAGTCTGCTGTCACTTGGTCTAAACAAGGGTCATTGACTGTGTGTGTTGCAAAGGAGAATTTTTCAAACGGAAACTTAGGAAACATTCATGTTTTGTGACCTAGCCTATTTGAACAGGTGATACCATATGATACAAAGTCAAAGCAAACATTTCCGTTAGCCAGGCTTTTCATTTTTGTGTTTAGTTCTCCTGAGAGCAAATGTAGAGAAAAGCAAAAGGTAACAGAATTCTACACATAGTCAAGGCAATCTGCTATCGAGGCAATTCAAGCTTCTAAGTGATAATTAAGTTCTTTATCTAGGGAGATTTCCCCACCCTCAGAACATCTTTGAGGATACATCTACAAAAACTTAAATTCTCAATTAAAACTGGCCAGGTATGGTTTGTACAACTGTAGTCTCTCAGAAAAATAATAAATAAATAAATAAATAAATGAATGAATGAATAAATAAACACTGTAGCTCTCAGAGCAGGTAAGAAGGAGGAGGGAGCATTCTAGGAAAACAAAATCTTCAATTTTCAGTTCAATTGTTAAACTCTTCCTTCAATTAGAACAAAAAAGGAAAAGCATTCTGTTTATGGGACCCATGAGTCATGCAGCTCAATAGTCAGGCTCTGATAATGAATCCCCGACACCACAAGCAATACTCAGCTTATGGTAGTGGTGCTCAGGGGGCTTTATGAGCATCCATGCTATTCTCTCCTTTAGAAGTTAGGAATAACCTGAGAAAGTGCAAATTCTTGAATACACAGCTGCCTTTAGTGCACCCCAAAGAAGAACATTTAATCTAAATGAGTTTCCATTTTATTGTGGTTCCTCTGGAAACATATTTGAATTTTATTTCATTTGAAAAGTTGACAGGTTGTATCATAAACCAGATATTGTCTTGCATATGTTATGGGTAACAAATAAGTTATAGGGCCTTCAAATGTCAGAACAATTGAGAAATGTATGATACAGATAAATTTAGAAATACACAATGGAATATAATTAGAAATTTCTGGAGAAGACTGAAATAAATGTCCCTAGAGAAAATACAGTCAGTACAGTAAAACATATGGAAATACTTAGTATTATAACTAATATAAAAAGGTTAAAAGAAGCAGCACATCCTATTAATTACATATGTGTTTGATCGATTTAAGGTGAAATCAAGAACCGGGAACATAGTTAGCAGTTCTTATCAGTCAGAATCCCATGCAAAGGAGACCAGATGCACAGTCCCGGTTTTGTAAAAAAGAGGCTTCCAAGCAAAGCTCTTCTCACCTTGAGTTAATTAACTCTGTAAAGAAGAGCTAAAAAGGGCTGCAGAGATGGCTTAGAGGTTAAGAGCACTGGCTGCTCTTCCAGAGGTCCTGAGTTCAATTCTCAGCAACCACATGGTGACTCACAACCATCTATGAGATCTGGTGCCCTCTTCAAGCATGCAGGCAACATGCAGGCAGAACGCCGTATACATAATAAATAAATAAATCTTAGAAGAAGAAGAAGAAGAAGAAGAAGAAGAAGAAGAAGAAGAAGAAGAAGAAGAAGAAGAAGAAGAAGA
>CABHPQ010159788.1:1695-21021 GCA_902168405.1 Peromyscus aztecus
AGAGACCCCAAGTTCAACTGTTAGTCCTGCTGTCTGCGTAGAACCTGGGCTTTCCATAGCCTGGCAGGATTAATATTCAGGGAAAACCACACTTTCTTTACAAAAAAAAAAAAAAAAAAAAAAGGCAACCACGAAGACTGGGTGTGCGGCTCGTTCTGTAATTCCAACACTTGGGAGGTAGAGGCAGGAAGCTCTGGAGTTCAAGGTCACCCTCAGCTGCTGAGCCAGTTTGAGACCACCCTGAGCTACATGAGACCTGGTCCAAAGAAGCAGGGTTAGGCAAACCCGGGGCTATTAGCGACATGCGCTGTACTTCAGTTTCTCTCTATACTGAGTCATTAGGTTGTGAAGTGGAAGGAAGCCGGTTTCTGTTTTCCTGGGCTTCAAACTCTCCAGCAGTTTCTTGTAATTTTGGAAGGACCTAACACTCCACCATCTTTTGGTCTAACCCGTGGTCCTGTGGCCACAGCTAGACCAGCCTGATTCCGAGAAGAGAAGGGAAGCCGTGGCCCAGTGAAGTTTAGATGAGGCTCTGATGGGACTCCTCTTGCCTGACCCCAGTGAAGGCAGCTTGAATCTCTGCTGTCTCCTTGGGTCAGAGGGACAAGGCAGGGATGAGGACCATGAGGGTGGCAGAGCTGTATGTACTAACAACTCCAGCCAGAGCACAAGTCATGTGGACCCCCATCTGAGCCAGTGTGGTGGTGCTCTCCTGTAATCCCAGGACTTGGGAAGCAGAGGCAGGAGGATTGCTGTGGATTCAAGGCCAACCTGGTCTATGTCATGAATTCTAGGCAGGCCAGACTACACAGCGAGACCCTGTCTCAAAGACAATGACCTACAGGAGAGGCCACAGGGACTTAGAGAGGAAGCCCCATCTGAAGCTCTTCCCCCTCGTTCTTTCAACACACACATAAACATACCTGCACAACACACACACACACACACACACACACACACACACTCTCATCCCTACGCTTTTTTTTTTTTCTGAGACAGGGTTTCTCTGTGTAGCCCTGGCTGTCCTGGAATTCACTCTGTAGACCAGGCTGGCCTCGAACTCAGAGCTCCACCAGCCTCTGCCTCCTGAGTGCTGGGATTAAACATGTACGCCACCACTGCCTGACATGAGCACACACTTTTATTGGCTTCTCTTATCAAAATGTTACATGTTCGTTGCTTAAAAGTAGTGTAGGCAGTAGAAGGAGTCCGTCCCTTACCTTTGACTTTTCCCCCTTCCCCCTCACCAGACAGCTCTTAAGTGGAGTGGGTAGCTGTGCCACCTTTGACCTGGAAGTGCTATCCCTAGTGAGGCTTCCGGTAACTGCCACACCCACCTATGACCTGCCCCTGGGGCGGGACCAAGATGGGAGCCCTTAAGACCCGAGATCTGGATGTGCCGGCCTTCTTGGTTCCTGGTGATCCTGGATGCTGGATGGCAGCCCGAGCAGAGTTCTTCAGAGAACCCAGCTGGACTGCACCTCAACACTCCCAGATCCTGTAATCAACCCCTTTACTAGCTGTAAGTTACCCCAAAATAAACCTTCTTTTTAACTACATGTAATTGCCTTGTTAATCTCCACAATACTTAATTTCAACTACCCTAACAGGATTGTCCTTCCCTAGAAGATCTGACATGGATCCCAGACTTAAGAGACAGCCTCCGGAAGTTACATTTCTTCCTATGTGAGAGCTCATTAGTAGATATATTGTTTTGTTTTGCTTTTGCTTTTTTGAGACAGGGCTTCTCCACATAGCCCTGGCTGTCCTGGAACTCACTCTGCAGACCAGGCTGGCCTTGAACTCACAGAGATCCACTTGCCTCTGCTTCTTAAGTGCTGGGACTAAAGGTGTGTGCCACCATGCCTGACATTAGTGGGTATCTTTAAGCCTCAGTTTTCAAGTCTATAAAATAGATACAATCATAATTCTTATTGTTCAGGGCTCCTGTTAAGATTCACATAGTCAGGACTGGAGAGACGGCTCAATGGTTAAGAGCACTGACTGCTCTTCCAAGGGACCCGGGTTCAATTCCCAGCACCCACATGGCAGTCCACAACTGTCTATAACTCCAGTTCCAGGGGATCTGATGCCTTTATCTAGACATACATGCAGGTAAACCTCAATGTAAAATAAATAAATAAATAAATAAATAAATAAATAAATAAATAAATAAAAAACAAACAACAAATAAATACATCTTGAAAAACAAAGACTCACATAGTCTGTTATTCCTGACATTAAAAAATTGACAGAGGGCTATTATTAATATTATTTGTGGACAAGATGGACTTTATACTTTGAATGTGAAGCATCCTTGTAGACTCACATGCTTGAACACTTGGTCCTTAGCTGGTGGCCCTGCTTCAGAAGGTTGGAGAAGCTTTAGGGGGTGGAGTCTCGCTGGAGGAAGTGAATCACTGGAGGTGGACTTCAGATTTTTCTGGCTTGACCCTATTTCCTGTTCTCTCTCTGTTTCTAGGCTGTGGATACAACATGACCAGGTGCCTCATGCCCCGGCAGCCAGGCCTTCCCGGCCACGATGGATGAACTGCCTCCCTTCTTAGGCTCTCCACTGAAATCAACCCTCCCTCTCTTAGATTGCTCCTTATTAGTACTGGTCAGAGCAACAAGAACAGTAACAAGTACAGGAGGTTTGCACTGATGTCAGAGATCCTGCTGGGGCACCTACACCAACCTGTGCCTCAGGCCAGAAATCCCTGCATAGCCACCCAGCAAGTGTCAGTGGGCCCCGGCTACTGCAGGCCTAGGAGTTCAGGCTGTGCGTAGCTGACCGTCATCCCTGGCTGCAGCCTGAGACCAGTGTGCCCTGAGTGGCTAACTCCTAGTGTGTAGTACTTCATTGGCTCCTGTGCTTCTGGAAGAATTCAGTGACTCCAGAAGTTTCTAAAGTCCCTGAAGCATGCACAGAGGTGAGGACAGGGTCAGGTTCTGACTCCACTCTGTTCCTGCTTTACACTGACTAACGTCATTTTAGTGGGTGTTTTTTTTTTTTAGAACTGAGATATACTTTATTTTTATTTTTAGAACTGATGATATGATTCATGCTTTTAACATGTATACTGCAGTTTGGTGTTTGTATGTGCAAGACGTTGTAGATAGCACTAATATCTAAATCTCAAACACATTCACCTCTTGGGCCTGCAATTTAGTAGGTACTTAAGGACAGTTTCTTATGTCATTCCCAGGCATCTAGCTAAAGCAGTTCCTAGAATTGCATTGGTCAGACTCCACACTGCTTGGCTGAGTCAGCACCTAGATTGAGCCCCAAATACTTTTTCTTGCTTCAGTTCGCTGACATTGGAGACCCCAGGACTGGTGCTGTGGAAGGCTCTAACCTGTTCCCCTGAATCAGCTTTTCACGGCTATGACAAATTCCTGAGGAAATTATTTAAGGAAGGAATGATTTACTTTGGATCTCAGTTTTAGTGCATGATCACTTGACCTGATCACTGTAGGCCTGTGTTCGGGCTCAGCATAAGCGTCAGAGTGGAGAGGCCATAGAAGCACGGTGGCCCACCTCATAGCAGCCAGGAAATAGAGGGAGAGAGGGGGTCAGGATGAGATAAAGTGTATGTCTTTCGATGCCAATCTCTTCTTAATGGTTAGTTCCGACAGGTGGGAACCAACTTTAAAACATGAGTTTTGAGGGACACTTTACAACTGGATTGACTGAGCCCCCTCTGTCTGTGTGTGTGTATGTGCACATGTGTGTGTGTGCTAGTGTGTGTGCATGTTGGGAATGGAACCCAGAGCCCTATGCATACCAGGAAAGGGCTGTACCCCTGATACGCACCCAGCCCCATGTGTGTTCTCTGACCTTGGTATCCAACTTTGCAGGAAGGCCTTGCACTCAGATCTTCTGGCTCCCACTCTTGCCTTCTTGCTGTGCAGGGCTGCCTGACTCTGACCTGCCCATCGTGTTCTTCCTTGTGTTTGGGTTTCTCTGCCCACACTTTCAGCTGAGTAATACGAGCAGCTATTTGTGCCGCAGCAGACAGTTTACAAGTGTTCCCATCTCTTATCCAGTTTGATCCTCCCCGCAGCGCGTGTGTCTGAGCAGCAGATATTTTTCTTAAGTTCCCTCCTTTGAACCCGCTCCTGGGAGTCTCCCATCTAAGTCATCTTATCCCAGTCCCTCCAGGCGCTTGGGGTACCAGACCAGCATCTCAATGATCCCGATCTACCAACACCCTAGTCAGTCCAATGTCTTTCCAAGGTAAAAGCTTACAGCCTCCTGTCTCGTGTTTATGAACAAATTAAGCATTTGGGTTCATCTGGTTACTTCTCTTGGAACATGAGGTCTTTGGGGGCAAAGACCATCTGGAAATTTCCTTATTAAGGATTAAGAAACCTTTTTTTTTTAATTATTTATTTATTTATTTATTTATTTATTTATTTATTTATTTATTTATTTATTTATTTATTTTTTGCTGGTCTCCACACATGGTTTCTCTGCTGTCTTCAAGTAGTGGAATCTTCTTCATCCTTCTCTGGGGCTTCAAGACAAGTGTGCTACATTTGGAGAATTTGAAGATCAGTACAGAATTTTCTTTGGACTCTCTAACCAAAGATAATGATGAAAATAATCATCTGTCAAGACTGGACAGATGGCTCATCTTTTAAGAGCATTGGCTGCTCTTCCAGAGGACCTGGGTTCAATACCCAGAACCCACATAATGGCGCATAACCACCTGTAATTTCCATTCTAGGGGATCCAGTGCTGTTTTATGGACTCTGAGGGCACAAGGCATGAAAGTGGTATGTAGACACAAAACTCAGATTAAATGCTTATACACATAAAATAAAAATAAACGAATCTTTTAAAAAGTCATTTTGTGTAGGCAGAAGTTTCTGTTCTGCAAGCTGCTCCCAAGTAACCACACAGAGGCTTAATATTAATTACAAATGCTCAGCTATAGCTCAGGCTTGTTATTAGCTAACTCATATTTAAATTAACCCATATTTTTTATCTATGCTTTGACGCGTGGCTTGGTACCTTTTCTCAGTATGGCATGCTCACCTTGCTTCTCTCTGCATCTGCTGGCAACTCTAGACTCCGCTCTCTCCTTTCTAGTATTCTCAGTTTGACTTTCCCACCTAACCTTATTCTGGTCAGCTATTGGCCAGTCAGTTTCTTTATTAAACCAATCACAGTGGCATGTGTATAGAATCACACAATGTATAGAAATATTCCACAATTCTGTCCACTGGGATTGTAGAGTTGGTAGAATGCACGTCTTCAGGAGAATCAATGGCATATTTGGAATCCTTAAAATCAACTGTGTGGTTATTAGGTCAGATATAAATACACACACACACACACACACACACACACACACATATATTACAGTGCTGAGGATCAAACCTATGACCTTGTGCATGTAAGGGATGCGCCCCACCAATGGAACTACATCCTTAACCTCATTAGATCAATCTGAAAATCAGTTTTGACAATTAAAATAGAAAGAGTACTGACTAACATGGGACTACACACAAAAACAGCCCAGTCTGAAGGCTGTACATAAGGAGACTGGCACTGCTATCTGAATCTCCTTTCTGCTTGGATCACCTGTTCAGTGATCAAACATTCCTTTGAAGTTCTATATGTTAAAAGGAAAAGGTGCAACATTCCCATCCCTAGCCACCATCTATAGTTCACTGAAATGAGGTGTGCTAGTAAACTATGAGCAGACGCTCACTGCAGCTGATGTACCCTTCCTTTTATGGCTCTGCCCATAGGAAAGCCTGCTGGCTGCTGATTCACCACTGGTGGGCATATATATATATATATATATATATATATATATATATATGCATATGTATACATGTATCTGAAACTTTACATTTTGTAATACTTAAAGATTCATAGGAAGTTTCGAAGATAGTAAAGGTAGATCCAGTGTACTCTCAAGCTCCCTCAACTATTATATCTAAAAAATATTTAATTTAGGCGGGGCGGTAGTGGCGCACGCCTTTAATCTCAGCACTCGGGAGGCAGAGCCAGGCAGATCTCTGTGAGTTCAAGGCCAGCCTGGGCTACCAAGTGAGTTCCAGGAAAAGGCGCAAAGCTACACAGAGAAACCCTGTCTCGAAAAAACCAAAAAAAAATTTAATTTATATTTATTTATTTATTTATTTATCTATCTATCTATCTATCTATCTATTTATTTATTTATTTACGGGTGTGTGTGTATGTGTGTGTTCAGTTTCCTGAGGACATTGGACTCCCTGGAGTTGGAGTTACAGTTGGTTGTGAGCCTCTCAAAGTGGGTGCTGGGAGCCAAACTTGGGTCCTCTGCAAAGAGAAGCAAGTCCTTAACTGTTGAGCCATCTTTCCAGCCTCAGTGAGGACCTCTTATACAGTTTTTGCACTCTCTCAAAACAAGAATTTGACATTAGTATAGGTGTGCCAAGTCCTCTATCCTTTCATCACGAACAGACACCTGTAATCATTACCGATGCTGGCACACAGAACTGCGCCATACCATGAAGCTCCTTCATCTAAGAGCTTGCTCGCATCACACTTACCCACTTCACCCAGCTCTCTATTTCCTAGCAGCCACCAGTTTCCTCCTTCTCTATAATTTGGTTATTTTGAGGATGTCATTAAATAGAATCATACAATGTGTGCCTTTGGGAGATGTTTTCAGTCAGCATAAAGTCCTGGAGATCCATCCAAGATGTGTTCTATACTACTGTACCTCTGCCAGGGTACAGTGTAGCATGCATAACATTCACCCATTGTGGAATATTTTGGTTGTTTCCAATTCTTGGTGATTACAAGTAATACTGTTCACAGCAGGTGTGTAAAGGTTTTTTGAGAATGTGATTGCTTCCTTTTCTAGGGCAAATCCCAAGAAGCAGGGTCACGTGGTCATGTGGTAAATGTGTTTCTAGTTCCCACCCCCATCCCTTGAAGAGGCAGATGAACGGATTAGACCTAGAACTGGAGTTAATGGGAAGCAAGAACCAGGAACGTTTTATAAAGCAGCCAGAAGACCGCAGAGATGGCACCTGGCCCCACTGACTCTGGGAGAAAAGCTTGACTCAACCCAGAGATCCTCGGGACAGCAACAGTTGTATGTTTCATTTTTCAAATGAAAGATAAGAGGTGGTGGTGGTGCACGCCTTTAATCCCAGCACTCGGGAGGCAGAGGCAGGCGGATCTCTGTGAGTTCAAGGCCAGCCTGGTCTACAAAGTGAGTTCTAGCACAGCCAGAGCTACACAGAGACCCTATCTCAAACAAAACAAAACATAACATAACAAAACAAAACAAAAAGACAAAATAATTTCAAATTCTTTGTTCTCATGCTAGGGATGGAATCTAAGGGCTTGCACGTCTTAGGATGCTTTACTACTGCACTATATCCCAGCCCCTGAGGTTATTTTACTATAGGGCCTTTTCTTTTCTTTTTTTTTTTTTTGTGGGTCGTAGTCTGATTGTTCTTTATTTTATATCTAGAATCCACTTATGAGTGAGTACATACCATGATTGTCTTTCTGGGTTTGGGTTACCTCACTCAGGATGATTTTTTCTAGTTTCATCCATTTGCCTGCAAATTTCATGCTGTCATTGTTTTTCTCTGCTGAGTAGTACTCCATTGTGTCTATGTACCACATTTTCTTCATCCATTCTTCAGTTGATGGGCATCTAGGTTGTTTCCAGGTTCTGGCTATTACAAATAGTGTTGCTATGAACGTAGTTGAGCATGTATCTTTATGGTATGAATCAGCATTCCTTGGGTATATATTTAGGGCCTTTTCTTATCTCACCTCCTTTCTTCTGCTGTGGATTGAAGCCAGGGCCCTGCCCATGCTAGTCAAGTATAAGTACACTACCATTGAGTTACAGCCACAGATTTTTCCCTCTCCTCCTTCCTCCTCCTCTTCTTTGAGACAGTATCTGACTGTGTAACTCTGGCTGGTCTGGAACTCTCTATGAGCACCAGGCTGGCCTCAAACAAGTGGAAGTCTGCCTGTCTCTGCCTTCTAAGTGCTGGGATTAAGGACTTGTACCTCTAGCATGTCTAGCCCACAGATTTCTTCCTAATAATGAACCATGAAGCCATAATCCTTTTTTTTTTTTTTGGACTGAGGCTAGCTTTATAAAGGCAATCCTTTTGCCCAAGCTGCTCAAGTTTTGAGACTACAGACATGACATGAGCCACACCTGGCTGATGCAACAGTTTTAAATGAACATGATATTCTCAAGCTAAAATCAGCACTGCATTAACAATTAAGGCATCAACGCCAAATACTCATTACTTCTAGAAACCCAGGTGGTTTAATATTAGGAAACAAAATAGAAAGACATTTAATAAAATTTAGCATCCTTTCCTGATGAAAATGAACCTCTTAGTAGAAATTAGACTATAGTTTTATAATGGGATAAAGTGAGTCAATGAATAGTATTAAGAGGATGACTTAAGCTGAAAAGTGTGGAAGGCTCATTCTCAGCTTTGGTGGGATAAAGATGTCATCATCGGTTTTCTGTAGATACAAGCCAACGTGATACTACAGGAAAAATGAAAGGGAAAATTGGAATCAAGAAGTCAGGGGCATGGTGCAAGCCGTCTCAGCACTTGGGAGGCCAAGGCAGGAAGTTCAAGGTTACCTTCGGCTACGAAGTCATACTATCTTAAAAAACAACTGAAGGAAGGAAGCAAAATAGGCACCTGACACTAGTTGAAGCCCTAGCCTCTGCGGTTCAAGCCTACCGTTTTCTGTCTGCCCTGGGATGCTTTGTTTCAGACTGGGAGGCACACCTGACCCCGGAGCTATAGAGGTGGCTCAGCATGAGGTGTGTGTGTTGGGGGGGGGGTATGCTTGCTGTCTTGCTTCCTGTCTATGTCAGAGTCTCATCTAACCTCTAAGTTCCAGCAACACACCAGCTGAGTGCCTGTCTTTGCAGGCACCATCTGTCAATCACGTCTCCTCCGTTGTGTGGGATCAGCTACCAGCATCTCTAGGTGTTTAAAGACTAATAAGCTCAGCCTTTCCCTATGGATTGCCCAACCCTAGGGAGTGATGTCTGCCTTTGGGTTTTCCGCCTAGATGGTATCTTAGGGTTATTATGTGGCCTTTTTAGTTTTTCAAACTTAGTTGTCCTAGTTAGCGTCAGCTGTCAACCTGACATAGCCCAGAGGTATTTGAGGGAGTCTCCACTGGGGGGATTTGCCAGGTCAGATTGCTCTGTGGTCATGTCTTCGAGGAACTGTCTTAATTGTTGGTTGATATGGCAGGGCCCAGCCTACTGTGAGCTTTGCCATCCCTGGGTAGGGGGTCTGGAGTTGTATAAGAAGGCCAGATGAGGATGAGCCTACGAGCTCCCCCATGATTTCTGCTTCAATTCCTGCTTGATTTTCTGTGGTGACTTCCCTCAGTGGTGGACTCTGACCTGCCAGGGTGAACTGAGATAAACGTCCTCCACAAGTTGCTTTGGTCTATCACGGTGTCTATCACAGCAATGCTAGGATAATAGTTAATTAGAATGCTAGTTAACTAAGTCATTTCTGTTAAAGCAACCCGTACAGTTCTGTCTCTGCACTGGTCCCTGGCACAGACTCACAAGAGCCTTCATTATTGTAGTTGGTTTAAACATACATATATAAAAAATTAGCCTCCATACAACATTAGTAAAGAAATACGATTTACTGGTCGCTAAGATTGCAATCCTAGATGTGGAGGTGTGTTTGTGGGGGTCAAGGGATGGGATTACCTGTTAATGGGGATGGCGAAGAGCTGTGTGGGGTCCTACACAGGTTTGTTTACCTCATAAACATAGTCTGTTTCAAAGTTGAGGTCAGCAAAGTGTGAATACCCAGAGTTAAAATTGTCAATGTTTTACAAAGACAGGTTTTGGTGGGTTCATGAGGAGCAGTGGACTCCCCAAAATACTGTCTATGTATCAAAAGGGTGGACACAATGCCTACTCTACCCACTGTCCCATAACTCTTGTTTTATCAGGTCCCTCACGTGCACTGACTCAGTGGTATCTCAGAACCTCCAGCACACACAGATCTATGACTAAGCCAGAGCTGACGGTGTCCACGAGGCCAATGATCTTGGAGGCTGGGCATAAGGAGGCATGTTGAGTCAGTGACTTCTTGGGGGTAAATTTCCCTGCAGATAGATGTTCATGCATGTCTCCTCAAGGCTCAGTGGGAAGTGTGGCTTCCCTGTTTCCATGTCAGTTGAAGAATGGCACCAGAAACTTTCCATCGGCTCTTTCAAGTGAGAAGACTGTTAAGTACAAAGACACGGGTTCAGGTTTGTACCTAGGAAGGCCCGAAAAGACTAAGTTTAAAGCTTGTTTCCTAGGGAAATGGGATTAGGAACTGAAGAGATGGGGAGGTGAGAGCTGGGGATTGGTTTAATTTTTCACGTATATAGACTTGATTGTTGCATGCAAAGCAAGTGAACTTTTATAAAGGACTCTAATAGTGTATTCAGCTGAGCAATTTAACATTTCTGACTGCTCTTTCTCTGTGTTGCTAAACCTTCTTTCCAAACATCACTTAAAAAAAAAAACCCTTTTATTTATGATGATGATGATGATGTGTGTGTAGTATATGTATGTGAGTGAGGGCATGCATGTACCACAGTGTGTGTGTGTGTATGTGTGTGCAAGTCAGAGGACAACTTTTGAGAGTCATTTCTCTCCTGCCACTGTGGGTTTGGGTTGAACTCAGGGGTTTCCGGGTTTGCTTAGCAAGTCCTTTTACCCGGCGAGTCATCTCGTTGCCCTCCCAGGGTCCCTTTTTAGGCTGGAGCCACGGTGGACTTGATGTCATCGGCGTTTTACCAGACGAACCCTTCCCAAGCCTTGAACTGAACGAACAGGAGGAATAAGATAGAGTGAGGAAACAATTCATCTTGGGCAAGTCCTTTCTCTCTCTCTCTCTCTCTCTCTCTCACTCCTCCCTCCCTCCCTCTCTTCTACTGGAAGTAGGATCTCCCTGGGGATCCTCGCAGTTGCCATCTGTCACCTTCATGAAGCATGTCATAAATAAGCCTCATCTGGACACAATCCTCTGTAAATCTTTATTTAATCCACCAGCTTTCCTGTCTTAGGATCACTTGGTGTAATGCGGGCCATTCATCCTCATGATGGATGTGCACACGGTGGATATCATTTTCTCCTTCATAAATGGAGAAACTGAGTCCAGAGGTGCAGGATGATTGACCACAGTTTTTTCTGTCTTATCAGGGTAGCTCTGGGGTTCGTCCTCCCCGAGTTAAAGCTGATGGATAGCAGGCCAGAGCTTGTTGGAGTAGACAACGGTTGGCGGCTTCGGGCTGATTATGAAACACATTCATCATGTTACTGCCACCTCCCTCTGCTCCTCTTTGGAGTCCAATTCACCATTTCTCTGTGGTATTTGTTCATGACATGATCATACACAGACCTTTGGAACACACGCGCACACACGCACACACACGTACATGCACATGTACACACCCACGCCCACCCTCACGCATGCACGCATGCAAGCACGCACATGTGCATATAGGCATGCAAGACAGTTTGGTCACACCTAAGTCACAGATAAAGCTGAAGAAAGCCTGCGAATGAATCTGTAGATAAAAACTCCAGTATCTGGGCAGGTAACACCCAGTGACAACAGAGCTGTGTTGACTTACACTTTTCCTTATCGGGGGAATCAGGTATTCGTGTAAATCAGAAAAGGATTTGATGGATGCCAGCTCATTGGTGTCTCTAGCCAATAGACAGGTTTGGTTAAACAAAATATATATTCTTCTTATCTCCAGCGGCGACTATCGCCGCAACTCCCCACTCCCCTCTCCTCCAAGCTCTCTAAAGACAAGGGCCTTATCTGCAGTTTGTAAGAGTTTCATGGCTTGCAGGCTCTGCTAAAATCACTCTGACAATGTGCAACCCGGGCCCAGCCCGAGTCATTGTGGCAGACAGATGAGCCCCACTTATCTCTACTGTCTTGGCAATAAACGCCCTTTTCTGAAGATGCTTGTTTAGACTACCCCAGGGTAAGACCAGGTACCAGCTCCCTCAGTGGGAGGGGTCCTGAGGAGCTGAGGTTCTACAGATGTCTGCTGAGCTGTTCTGTTTGAGAGATGCAAAACAGAAAACACAGACTCCCCGGAGGAACTGGCTCCCTGTCACATGGACTTCGAACATGAAAACTCAGAAACGATCTCTCCAGTTAGGAGACTTTAGGGAAAGCAGGAAGTTTTGGGCTGGGAGTAAGGATGGGGACAGACAGGGAAAGGTGAAAGCAGTCTGGAGGAGAGTGGGTCACTTAGAAAGACCACAAGGAACTGGGGGTTCATTCTTCTGCTTGTTGGAAAAGATGACGGCCTCGATAGAGGTTTGTGGGCGGCAGCCGTGTGGCTTCTGGACACAGTGAGGTGCAGTCGGAAACTGGGCAAGGCTCTGCCCCTCATCTGCTGAGGGGTTCACCTTGGCTGTGTCTCTGCCTCCAGAGCTGTCCTTCTAGAACAAGGGCACAGTGCCCCAAGCTGCAGGAGGTATCCAGCCCTCCTCTGCCCAGCAGGAGTGAGGTTGGAGTTGGGGGGATGTGAATTTGTCAGGAATGGGCTGTTTCCCTCCCGCTTAGGCCTCTCCGCTTTTAGGATCAAGCCAGCAGTGGATCAGGATGCAGGTCCTGGGGGTGACCCCAGTCAGCGTACCACCTTGTGAGGACTTGTACGTCACCTCCACCTGTCGCTCCACCCCCCAGAAGAGCGCCTATCTCACACACCAACAGCCTGATGGTGTAGATGCTTCCCCGTCCCTGAAAGATCCACCTTTGTCTTGCTCTGGCTTCTGCAGGTCTTTCCGCCAACAATTCAGCCACAGCGTCCCATGTTTTCATTTCGTTTTCCTAACGGAGGTGCTAAGCGTCTCTCTGTGTGCTGTCGGCTGTTTATGTCTCTTCTCTGGAGATGTAGGTTCCAGTCCCTTGGCTATTTCAGTTGCATTGTTTTGTATTTGTTGGTAAGCTACAGGCATATTAAAAAAAAAACAAACTTTTTATTGATTCTTTGTGGATTTCACAACATGCATCCTCAACTCACTTATCTCCCTGTCTCCTCACTTCAGCCCTCTGCCCTTGCAACCTCCTCCCAAAAACAAAATTTAAAAGTAAAACAAAAAAAAAACAAAACCCAAACCCAAACAAAAAAAAACCCCAAACAAATAAAAAAAAAATCTCGGTGTGGAAGCTGGCGTGGACCGGTGAGTCACACAGGATACCCTCTAGTCCACACATCTTTACTTGACGGCGTTCATTGCAGTGAGTCATTGGTCTGGTTGGAGGTCTCTGGCTTCTGCTACATTCTCCATACTAGACCCTCACTGGGACTCCTCTTGGATGTCCTATTGTGTCATGGAGATCCTGTAGCTTTGGAGCTGCAGTTCCAGCCCCTTCACATGCTCCAGCAGTTCATAGATGAGGTGGGTGTTGGGGTGGGCTACCTTGTAGTCCTGGTTCTGGGCCTGGGTGGTAGCTGGGTTGGTCAGCCTGCCAGCCTTCCCTCATCGTCACCAGGGCAAGCTCTCTAGCACTGTCCTGGCTAGTTCACCCAATGTAGCAGATAGCAGGAGCGGGCCCGTCTCCTGCTCTCACACCTTTGGGTCCAGCTCGCCTGCATGCACACCACCAGGGTCCGCACTACTGTTTTGCCCAGACGAGGTGTAGGGCCAGCTCTTCCATTCTCATGGCCCTGAGGTTGGCTTTCCCGCCTGCTGACGGTGGCAGGGGGTGAGGGCCGGGGGGAGGGCATATTTCCTTTACCCTTGCCATCTCGTGGGATACAAGGCAGGGGGCGGGGGCAGTTCTCTTGCTCTCATGTCCATAGACCCAGCTCACCAGGGCCCTCAACAACAGGGTTAGCTCTATGGTGCTGCCCAGGCAAGGTGCTGTGCCGGCTCTCCTACGTGCTGCAGCTGGTGAGGTGCAGGGCCAGGTCTCCCGTTCTCGTGGCCCGGGGACCAGCTCTCTCACCTGCCACAGGTGGCAAGGGGCGAGGGGAGGGAGGGCATTGTTTTCCCCACCCATGCCAGCACATGGCAGACAAAGGGGGTTGTGGGGTCAGTCCTTCCAGCCACAGGAGTTCTTTAGGTATCATTGATATTAACCCTTTCGCAGACAAATAGTGTACAGATATTTCCTTAAGTATGAAGTACTATATAATTCATCTATTTTTTCCTTTGTTGTTTGTGCTTTTGGGGTTAATTGTTCTTTAGTTTTTAATATAGGCAATCTAGAATTGGAACATTGATCCCGGTTGGGGGCATAAACATTCTTTCCCTCTGCGTGACCAGGTGCTGTCAATCTTGACAGGAGGGCGCTCTTTCAGAAGCCACCGGTCATCTTTGAGGGTCCTTGGTCACTCTCTGCTTGGCCAGCCCAATCTGATGTCAATAATACACCTTCATCTCTCTCTTTTTCTCTCTTTTTTCCCCCCAAGGTCCCAGTTTTCTAGATTGTTTGGCCTGCTGCCTTCTGGGGAGGTGTACTTGAGGACCATGGTAAGTTCCTTATGGTGTTAACTGAACATGAGAGACAGACTACCATGGAGAGCTGAGGACAGAAGAGTCCCATGAACACAGGCCACAGACAGTGAAAAAGCAGCACGTTGTAGCCCCATGTTCTTCTAGGGGTGTGGGTGGGAGGGAGAGTGTAGCAAGCTTTTTTGTTGGACTCTCTTTGGGCTGCCAGACTGCAAATAGTGACACAGAAACTTATTATTAAATAAGTTTGGCCTTTAGCTTAGGCTTGTCTCGACTAGCTCTTATAATTTAAATTAGCCCCTTTATATTAACCTGCGTTCTGCCATATGGCATTAGCTCTCCTTCACCTTTCATCTCCTGTTTCCTCTCCATCTGGCTGGTGACTCCACCCCCTCTTCTTCCCAGAGTCCTCTCTGTCCCCGGAAGTTCCACTTAACCTCTTCCTGCCTAGTGACTGGCCATTCAGCTCTTTATTAAACCAAGCAGAAGACACCTTGGCAAAGACACATCTTTACAGTGTAAGCAAATATTCTGCAACAGGAGAGGGAGGGTGAGGGAGGCGGAGAGAAGAGGACGGCATCTACTTGTCCTTCCCGCCCCCCACATACACCTACGGGCAGACCTTTTCTCTTCAGAATTCACCTTTTCTCTTCAGAGCTGGTTCCCTTTTGAGGCTCCCAGCTTGCTCTGTCAAGCACTCATCTTTACTTCATGCCAGTCTCTAATTCATGTCATTGTTATTGTGGAAACGAATCCACCCTCCCACTCAACATTTAGAAAACCCAAAGAAACTGGGACCTTGCTGTTGCTAGAGTTTTCTTGTCTTGCCCACAGTCAGGACAAATCTTTGTCACCCGCCAGTCCCACAGCCGCTCAGACCCAACCAAGTAAACACAGAGACTTATATTGCTTACAAACTGTATGGCCATGGCAGGCTTCTTGCTAACTGTCCTTATATCTTAAATTAATCCGTTTCTATAAATCTATACCTTGCCACGTGGCTCGTGGCTTACCGGCATCTTTACATGCTGCTTATCCTGGCGGCGGCTGGCAGTGTCTCCTTCCACCTTCCTGTTCTTTCTTTTCTCCTCTCTGTTAGTCCCACCTATACTTCCTGCCTGGCCACTAGCCAATCAGTGTTTTATTTATTGACCAATCAGAGCAACACATTTGCCATACAGAACATCCCACAGCACCCTGCCACAGCTCTGCCTCTAGCTGTAGCAAGATGTAGTCCACACCATGTCTGCTGGAACCCTCTTGAGATGTAGTGTAGTGAGAGGAAGTTAAAGACAGACAGACAGAGCTCTGTGTATATTTAGGTTCATGTTTTCATTATTGCTGGTAATCCTGTATTTAGATATGTGTTTTCCTCTCTTCTCCATCATTCCTTCCTCCATTAGAGACAGAACAATCTCTCCCTTCTTAAAACCCACAATTCGCTCTTACTTAATTCACATTGCCCCAAGAGAACAAGAGAACACGAACACTCTATGAATGGTGAGAAGTGTACTCACACAGTACAAGACATTACATCAAGGCCAGAGGGGGTGATTCTGGGTGGGGCAGCTGGGCTCCCCATGCCTTCTTCTCTGGGCAACGGGGAAGCATTTACTGTTTTGGGGTTTGGGGGAAGAGGAGGGGGAGGGTCCAGGTGCCTTGCTGAGGTTGTCAGACTTGGTGGCCAGCACCCTTACTGGCTGACCCCAGGCTGGAGGAGAAGCTGCAAGGCAAAGTAGCTGCTGAGACGTGGAGGCGAGAAGCTTGTTCTGAAATAGAGGACCCCACAGTGGGACAGGCATTGGTTTATTCTGACCTATGTGGACCAGCTGAGGTGCTGGCGGACTTTGCAAGGCAGCTCTTCAGCCCCGTAAAGGAATAATTGGGAAGGTACTATTTTTATTTATTTATTTATTTTTAATAAAAAAAAAAGGAGGGTTTTTTTGGGCTTCCAGTTCTGGAGGTGTGAGATGAAGGTTGCCTCTGGCAATGACCTTCTTGGTAGCAATATCACATAGCAAGAGACAAGGAGCCTGTATCTCTGTCTGTGCCTATTCTTACAAGGCCACCAGGATTCAGTCATGGGGGCATTCTACCCGATGGCCTCCTTTAATGGTTATTTTTCAGAAATCTCACTTCTGAGCACCGCAGTCAGATTAGAGCCTACCTTCTCAAGACTGCTGACCTAGAGGGCAAAACTTCTTCGGGACAGCCATCTTCAGACAATGGGAGGAGGCCACAGGTCTGGAAGGCTTTGGGACACCGGAGAACAGATTAACGAACCATATTCTCAGAAAGTCAGGCTGTGGAAAGAGGGTAAACGGTCCACAAGAAAGGCACTGGACAAAGGGCGTGGTGTGTGGGGAGGAACCTGGGGCGTCTCTGGACAGTTTCAAGAGTCAAAGTGGCCAGGAGTCAGGTGGTGGATGGGATGAGGTGGGACTATAGACTCTGGGAGGTGACTTCTCCCAACAGGAAGTTCTTAAGGACTGGGCCGGCAGCAGCACCTTGCATGCTCCGCAGGGCATCTTGGTCGCCTCTTCGTGGGTAGGTGAAAGGTGATCTTTTCACTTCTGAACTAGGAAAGCAGGCCCTCTCCCAACGTCTTCTTTGGAAAGGGAGCGCCAAAGGCCAGTGGACGGTCCTCCTCTTTCTAATTCTGTCCTTTTATGGGGCCCTAAACAAGGACAGCAGGGAATTAATAAAAAAGGTGGAGCCAAGACAAATAACAGAGTCCTTGCCCATGTGGCACCCACGGTCTAAAGGTGTGAGTGTTGCAATCCACGGCTGCTGTTCTCAGGCAGGTGGGTGGGGCTCCCTCACCCTGGGGTGATGAGGAGCACAGAAGGGGCTGGTAGGCTCCACTCTCAGGAATGATGGAGAGATGGTGGTGGTGGCGGCGGCGGCGGCGGCGGCGGCGGCGGGAGGGGGGGTGTCTTCTGGACAGTGCAGGGAGGGGGGCTGCTGATGGGTGGTGCAGGTTGTTAGGGAACCTGAATGAAGCAGAGCTGGGGGCACCAGAGTTGGCATCCCTTGTTTTAGAGGAGGAGAGGCGGGCATGTCTATTGTTGCGCAGAGGGAGGGGGCAGAGAGTACTGAGAAGCAAAGGTGGTCAGTGGCCAGCCCTTGTGCCACAGCTGCCAAGAGCATCCCGGAAGTGACTGTAGGTTCAGGAGTTCTCAGGGAACCACCCTGGTAAGTAGGGACAAGTTTTTGTGTGGAGGCAAAGACCCCAAAGAAATGAATGAAATGTAATGTAGGTCTTTAGGGAACCTTAGCAAGGCCTGGACAGGTGGAATGAGACTAGGCGTCTCGTGTGACAAGCTCTGGGGGAAGGCCTTCTGTGGGAGAGACAGGAGGGCTGCTCTGCAGGGGAGAGGGGAGGATGGATCTGTGCTTACCTAGGGAAGGCTGCCAGCACTAGGTCACCTCACAGAGAAGATGACTCACCAGGCCACCATCCTTTGGTTAAGAAGCTTTCTAAACCCAGAAATTCAAACTCGAAGGCATCATATCAAGTGAGATAAGCTGCCCACAATAAGATAGATGCAGCCACTGTGGTGGCACACACATTTGTAATCTCAGAACTCAGGAGCCTAAGTGTAGTGGTTTGAATGAGAGCGGCCGCCATAGACTCATATATTTTGAATGCTTGGTCCTCAGTTGGTGAAAGTGTTTGGGAAGGATTAGGAAGGGTGGGCTTGTCGGAGGATGTATTTATTAGTTATCAGGGTTCTCTAGAGTCACAGAACTTATGGAATGGCTCCCCCCTCCTCTACACACACACACACACACACACACACACACACACACACACACACACACGGAATTTATTGGAATGACTTACAGGCTGCCGTCCAACTAATCCAACAATGGCTGGCTGTGAATAGAAAGTCCAAGTATCTAGTAGTTTCTCAGTCTCATGAAGCTGGGTGTCTCAGCTGGTCTTCTGTATACATCGGAATCCTGAAGTAGGCTCCAATGCCAGTGAAGGAATGGATGTGCTGGCAAGGTGAGGGCAAGCAGGCAAAGAAGGAAGCCCTCCTTCTTCCATGTCTTTAAATAGACTTCCAGAAGAAGGTGTGGCCCAGATTAAAGGTATATCTTCCTGCCTCAAGATCCAGATCAAAGGCCTGTGTCTTCGAGTCTCAAGATCTGGATCAAAAGGCATGTTGTCTGTGTCTTCCTGCCTCAAGATCTGGGTCACAGGTGGGCCCTCCATTTCCGGATTGTAGTTCATTCCAGATATATACAACCAAGAATAGCCTTCACAGAGGAGATTCCCAGTTAGCTCTTTCTGTCTCATGGTTGTGCCTTAGGATGCAAGTTCTCAGCTCTTCCTCTAGTGCCATGACTGCTTGTCTACTACCAAGACAGTCATGGCCTCTAACCGCCTGAAACTGTAAGCCCCAAGACACTCTTTCTTCTATAAGTTGCCTTGGTCATGGTGTATTAGCACAGCACAAAAAGTAACTAAGATGTTGGGATAGAAGGATTTGCAGTTTGAGGCCAATCTGTGCTGTATAGTGAGAACTTCTCTTACAGAGATAGAGAGGGAGGAGGAGAGGGGGTTATGGACCTCTAGAGTTGACAGACTCATAGAAACCAAAGTAGAATGGTGGGTACCCAAACTGGGGGGATGGACAGTTGATATTTTTAAAATTTTCTAATTGAAATATTATATCATTTAGCCCTCCTCCCTCCAACCATTCCCATGCCCTTTCACATTTGTGGCCTCCTTTTCTTTAATTATTATTGTTACACACACACACACACACACACACACACACACACACACACACACACA